>BLYE01000118.1:0-199681 GCA_016586335.1 Nitzschia putrida | reverse complement strand
AATATCATGTAACTGTCATAAGAAGGTAATAACGAATACTCTTGGATCACGCGTTGACTCAAGTCCCAAATAGTAGTGGATGTTGTTGCTGTTGTTGTATGATCATCTTCTTCGAGTTGGAGTACTTGACAAAAGGTTTTCAATGTCGATACGAAAGATCGAGTGTTCCTGCTGCTGCTCTTGTCAAGAAACACTAAACAATCCATGGTGGTATCCAACATGGCTGCATTATGAATCAGTTGATTCAACAACCTTGAATGACGATCGTCTTTTGTATTTCTTGTAGTGGCCTCGTCCTCTTGTCGTCGTCCATCCATAAAGACCAACATTTGATGGGGTCGTAGTTCCTCCAAGGCATTTTGAATTTGTGTCATGGACCAAGGGTTGGTCCAATCTGAGATGCTTCGCAAGGCAGCATCCTCGGGTGGTGATGGTGATGGTGGTGTGCTGTTGTTGTTTGCAATTGTTGTTCTTGTTATCGCTTGGGTTTTATTGTTGTTGTGGCGACGATCCTCATGCTGAGCTGAGTTTTCTTCTTTTTCTTCTTCTTGATAGTACAATCGGCCAAATCGAGCCATGGCTCGTTCCGCCAAACGATCATCCATGGTATCTCCAAAATCTTCTCGACGAAATGTATTGGCATCTCGTACTTTATTGTTATTATTGGCACCTCCTCGAGCATGTTTGATTTCCATATAAAATTGAAAGGATTGGATGCGATAGTGATTGACTACCACATAGGCGGATTCGAGGAGATGGGCGGAAGTTACGCGGGGTGGATTGCCGGGGATGCCTACAATGCTACGGGAAGGATGACGACTGTCGTTGTTGATGATGTCACCATCCGGGGGCTGTTGTTGTTGTTGTTTTGGTTTTTGTGGTTGTTGTTGTATCCATGGAAACAAGGCAGCCGAATGAACGGCCATCCAAGCGGTGCATCGGAATCGCGCCATGGTTTTGAACCCTGAAATAGGCATATACATGGGCTCCGATCGGTTTTGCTCAACAGCTTTGGCAGTTTCTTGTTGGGCAAATAGGGTATCGTTTCGACGATGCAAAAACCCTTGGAGAATCGATTGGGGTTGTTCTTGTCGACCCGAACTTCCATAGAATCGAAAGGGCATGGCGATGGAACATATTTTGGGATCTTGTAACAGCAATAAATTCCGTAAACTACCCACTTGAGTCGCCCAAGGAAATTCATCTGCATCGACAGGTAGGAACCACACAGTGGATGGTCGTTGGAAACGGATTCGTTGGGAGACCCATCGGTAAATTTTCCGTTGGGCCATGGCGCGTGTATCCTGCAAGAGGGTAATGTGACCTCGACGACGAAACTCTTCCAGCTCTTGGGTGGGGAAACGAGTCGTATTGGAGCCATTATCGATCAGAAAGACATGATCTACTCCTTGGGAGAGTAAATGTAGTAATAGTTCTACCAAAGCATGGGATTCATCTTTGAACAAGATCATGGCACTGAGAAAGGGTCGATTTCGGTGGAACTGAGTATCAAAGGACAGTGCGTTCTTCATCTTGTTGTTGGTTCTGCTGAGCAATGGTGTGACACAGGAGGAAATACTGCTAGTAGTAGTAGTCAGCACATCCTCCTGATGGTTGGTCCAAACACTGCTGAACCATCCTTGAATTAGGATGATGGACACCAGCACAAAGTAGCCAAGCTTGAGGCGGCTCTGTGCCTTGATCACCATGCTAGCTACTGTTGGTGACAGTAGTACTATTCCGCCAGTTCAGTGGAGAAGAATAGTACTGTTACTCCTAGTGGTTTCTTGTTGGAACAGGGAAGGTGCTATACAACAAATCCCTGTTGCATTCATCGAAGCGCCATGTGGTGCTGGTGGTGATGGTGGTTGCGGTTGTTGTCGAAGTTCGCACCAGCAGACGAAGAAGTGTGCTATAGCGACCAAGGCTTGATATAATAATGATCCAGAAACGTGCCATACATCAACAAAACTTGGTTCGTTTTGCCTATTAGGCCTGTTTTCTTCTATAAATTCCCTTATTTTTACGGACCTTTTCGCCAATTTCAATGTAGTAATTGGTAGTCTCATTGTAGTCCAGTGAGTCACAGCCTGACAAGTGTTGAGCGCCCCCAAGCCAGCAGCACGGAGGGAAGGATTTTCTACCCCATTTGTTTTTTTACATTTTTCAATTTGCACTACCGATAGATCAGCAACCTCCACAAAGATCCAAGTTGCACTATTGCAAGAGGACTTGTGGTATCATTATTTGTTCTATGGTAAAAAGTTGTAAAGAAGTTATTTCACAATCATTTGTATTCTCGCAAGCAATAAAGCCACAAGAACGGCAATCATCGAGAACAACCAGCACAACAACGACAACAACAAAAGGCCAGCAATAACAAAATGGAAAATTTTCGCCACATCGGACGAGAGTACTATCGCCATGACATTCAAGATGACAATCACAGTGATGATGAATCGAGTAGTAACACCAGCAGTCAGGCCGGTAGTTACGATCAGAGGATGGATCCAGATGACAACCACAAAAGAAAGCGTCTAAATCAGAAAGTAGCGGAACGGCAAAGAAAACGTCGCAATGGATTTCGGCGTGCAATGTTTTGTAGGAGCACACCAATGAAGGCTTCACCTGGCGACAGCCAACAGCAATTCTTGCATGACCCTTCTGATCCTCTATCCAGCCTTTGCCAAAAACTTCGCAGTAGGAAGTTTAAAAACTGGAGGAAAGTATTGGACGTCGACACATTACGTGTTCATGCGCAATCCATCTACGTGAGCTCACTCTTCAAACCACTTTTACCTCAAAGACGTGTCCCTTGAGAGTTTTACCAAGCGATGAATTGAGTCGACACCACATTGTTGTCATGTATAACAAAGAGACTGATGAATGGGATCATTTGTATGAAATCAAGCCGTCTTTGATACCAGGAGCTGGACTTGGTCTTTATGCCGCCCGAGCATTTTCAAAGGGTGACTGTATGGGAGTGTACTATGGTAAGGTCCTTGATGAGAGCGGTAGTCAACATGGGTTTTCGGAATACGCCATGCTTGTGTCCCGACCATTCTTCAACAAAATAGAAACGTATGTCGTTGAGCAATGTGGTGCATCCAGCAACCGAGAAGAACTCAAATACCCGGTCTACTTTGGTCTTCATTATTGCAACGACCCCAAGTTTTGTGTGGGAAGACTTGACCACCCCCCAACTCAGCAGCACAACTTTCAACTGACGCTTCCATCTCCATACAACATAGAAATAAAGGAAGACATGTTTGCTTTTTGCTCCAAGAGCATTAAGCAGGGTGATGAAATTTATATGGAGTATCGTAGTTAGTACTAGTACACGAATTTTACCTTGTTGTCTTTCTTTGTTGTTTTTGGTGCTGATCTTGTTGTGTGTCTGCGTATGAAGATTCTGCTCATTGGTAAACTACTGATACCGGTACCACACCGTAAATTCCCACTAGTAGTGCTACAGTACCGTATTTTACCCGTCAGCAAAAATTTTCTACCGGTAGCTTTCTATCATCTTTGTTCTACTGATTGGGATAATCTTGCAGAATCCATCTGCCAACATGCTTCTATCTTCTCTGGTGTCCAATCATGCCCCATCACATAGACATTGCTCTCTTCACACTTGCCTCCTCCTCCTTCATGACTTGTCATATGCTGCGGTAGTTGGACAAAGTGGGTGGGATGCGGTGCTCCCGGTTGATCCAACCATATACCCAAACTGACATCTTCTCCTTGATACTCAAACAAAGTCCAATGATTCTGAGCTATATATTCTACAATGGGTCGGGACACAACATGTCCTGAACTTCCCAAGGGAAAGGGAGGATACACTTGTCCTCGTGGCCATTGGGGGACTTCTTTCCATTTGCCTGTGCGAAAAGCTTTTTGAGCTTTGCGAATCTCTCCAGATACAACGACACTGTCATTGCGCGGATGATACATGGATGCTTGATGGGCAGGGCCATCTTTCACCAAAAAGGATTCCCGGAGACGTTGTTGGAATGGATCCATGCGAACGTAGAAATCGTCATCGACCTTGACGATCCATTCCGCGTTGGGTAAATGCTCATGCACGAATCGATAGGCAAACTTCAATTTGGCGGGGAGAGTTCGATACATGTCAACCTCCTCCATTCGCAAGAGATCATGGAATGTTGCTTGTTCTATGATCAATCGTTCAGATATGTTGTGTTCCGACTGATAATGTTGACGGACCAAGTCGGCGTAGTCCGTAGGCAATACCGATGGAGCCATTTCACAATACTCGGTGATTTCTGTGGCATCATCATCGTCATCCACAACCTCATGTCTTCGCACAGAGGGTGGGATGAGACAACTTTGGCCAATCACAAAGTAGATGTTGGTATGGTGGGACGCCCACGTATTTCGAATGGCTTGACGAACATCCCAGGCTGACCGACGCGAAAATACCATAAAAATAATGTCACTGTTGGAAATATGTGGAAGTGGGAATGCTGTAGTGGTGGTTTCAGATTGTGGATTGGAATTCTTCTCGCAAGGCTTCCCAACAAATGCTGGAAAGGAAAATTGCTGGTGATGTCCTTCCAAGGAAATGAGTATTCCATTTTCAATCACCCATAGACAGACAAAGAAAAGGATCCAACATTGCAGTCGAAAATGGGACGATCTTGAGTTCCTCGTAGAATGAGAGACCATCGTCCGAACCTCGGAACAAATGGATCTTTGGAGGGTGGAGGCAGCATCCTCCTTCAATCATGAATCAGTCTTGCCGGTTAAAAATGGATTCATGCGATTGGTCGCAAAAACTACTATTCATACCATTTCTTGTCGAATTGGTTTCCCATTGTCTCGGCGCCAGCAATTTTCAATATAAAGTAGAGTTAGATCATGCCCAATCACGTAAGAATCGGTGGCTTCTTCACAGTTGCCATCGTTGCGCATCTCCTCACTCAGTTCCACAAACTCTTTGTGTTGGGGTGCCTCGGGTTGGTCTAGCCAAATACCCAAGCTCACATCTTCTCCTTGATAGTCGAATAAAGTCAAATGATTTTGAGCCACATATTCGACGATCGGTCGGGTTACGGCATGCCCCATACTGCCCAATGGAAAGGGAGGATAAACTCCTCCCGGGGTCCACTGAGGTACTTCTTTCCACTTGCCATCGGTGTGGGCATTTTGTATTGTTCGAATGCTTCCACCAACTACTACACTTTCGTTGCGGGGGTAGTATTGTCTGCCTTTCAAGGGCCGCCGTAACAGGCTTTGAAAGCCGTCCACTCGCACGTAGAAATCGTCGTCGACTTTTACCACCCAATCCACCGTTGGCAAATACTCGTGCACAAATCTATAGGCGAACTTTAGTTTCACTGGGAGCGTTCGGTACATGTCAATCTCCTCCATCATCAAAAGATCTCGATGTTGGGCCTGTTCTTCTAGCAATCGTTCTGTCACATTCTGTTCCAAATGAATTTGTTGTCTCGTCAGCCTCATGTAATTGGCTGGCAACACTATCGGCCCCACCTTACAAAACTCATTGTCCCCCTCATCACGGTCACGCAAGAGAACTGGAACATTGCAGCCTTGACCTACCACAAAATATACATCGGTGCGGTTCAACGCCCACGTTTCCCGAATGATCTGCCGCGTTTCCCATCCCGTCCGTCGCGTAAGAACCATGAAGACAATATCGCTCTCGGAAATATGTGGAAGAGGAAATGAGGCATACAGGCTGCTGCTAATAGTTTGCACTCCAACATTGGTGGCCGTTCCCACCTTTTCCATCGATATGACTTGAGGAAGTTCCAAGTTTCCAAAAAGATTGGAAACATGATCCAACTCTCCGACTATCAAAACAGAAATCAAGATAGCTACCGCATACTTCAAAGAACCTGCAGATGATAAAGAAGAACGGACATCCATTGCAGTTGCGGGTACAGAAATAAGCAGGGTCCAGGGAAGGTTGGAAAACGAAAGTATCCCACTGGTGCAGCAGTTTGCAAAATATTTGATTGGTGTTGCAGCAGGGTAACTGGGGAATGGAGGGAGCTAACTGCATGCGACGACCGAGGACGACATGCTGCATTTCAGTCTTCAATATTAGCAGAAACGTTATGAAGGCGTTATCTATGGTTTTTATGCAAAAGCATCCAGTCCTACTATAGTTTGTACCGTACAAAGGGCAAGAGAAAGACTGAGAGACTACCTAACTACTAGTACTAACGTTAGTACTTTGTACTTGGCGGGGAGTGTTCTGTACATGTCAACCTCCTCCATTACCAAGAGATCATGGAACGTTGCTTGTTCATAGAGCAATTGTTTGGAAATGCTGTGTTCCGACGGATAATGTTGACGGACTAACTCCTCTGTGTAGTTCGTAAACACATCTGATGGAGCCATTTCACAATACTCGGTAATTTCTGTGGTATCAGTATTGTCGTCCACAACCTGGTGGGATGAGGCAACTTTGGGTAGTCCATTTTCAATCACCCATAGAGAGACACAGAAAAGGATCCAACATTGCAGTCGAAAAAGGACGATCTTTCGCTCCTCGTAGGATGAGAGAAGACCATCGTCCGAACCTTGGAACACGCACCACAACTTGGATCTTTGGTGTTGGAGGCAGAATCCTCCTTCAACCAGAATCAATGGATTCATGCGATCGGCCGCAAAATTGATCGCAAACACTACTACTCATACCGTTTCTTGTCGAATTGGTTTCCTATTGTCTCGGCGCCAGCAATTTTCCATTTCCAGTAGAGGTAGAAGATCATACCCAATCACGTAAGAATCGGTGGCTTCTTCACAGTTGCCATCGTTGCGCATCTCCTTCTCCAGTTCCACAAACTCTTTGTGTTGGGGTGCCTCGGGTTGGTCTAGCCAAATACCCAAGCTCACGTCTTCTCCTTGATAGTCGAATAAAGTCAAATGATTTTGAGCCACATATTCGACGATCGGTCGGGTCACGGCATGTCCCGTACTTCCTAGTGGAAATGGAGGATACACTTTTCCTGGGGTCCATTGAGGTACTTCTTTCCATTTGCCGCCCGTGTGCGCTTTTTGTATCGTTCGAATGCTTCCACCAACTACTACACTTTCGTTGCGGGGATTATATTGTCTGCCTTTCAAGGGTCGCCGTAACATGTTTTCAAAGCCGTCCACTCGCACGTAAAAGTCGTCGTCTATTTTTGCCACCCAATCCACCGTTGGCAAATGTTCGTGTACAAACCGATAGGCGAATTTTAGTTTCGCTGGGAGCGTTCGGTACATGTCAATCTCCTCCATCATCAAAAGATCCTGATGTTGGGATTGCTCCTCTAGCAATCGCTCTGTCACATTCTGTTCCAATTGCATTTGTTGTCGCATCAGTCTCATGTAGTTGTCTGGCAACACTATCGGCCCCACTTTACAAAACTCATTGTCCCCCTCATCACGGTCACGCAAGAGAACTGGAACATTGCAGCCTTGACCAACCACAAAATATACATCTGTGCGGTTCAACGCCCACGTTTCCCGAATGGCCTGCCGCGTATCCCATCCCGTCCGTCGGTTAAGAACCATTATGACAATATCGCTCTCGGAAATATGCGGAAGTGGAAACGAGGACGACAGACAGCTTCCAGAAGCCTGTCCTCCAGCATTGTTGGCCGTTCCTATCTTTTCCATCGATATGACTTGAGGAAGTTCCAGGTTTCCAAAAAAGATGGAAACATGATCCAACTCTACGACTATCAGAACAGAAATCAAGATGGCTACCGCATACTTCCAAGAACATCCAGATGAAAAAGAAGCGCGAACAACCATTAGATTTTTAGGTTCAGAAATGAGCAGGGTCCAGAACTACACACAAGGAAGCTTGCAAAGCGAAAATATCCCACTGGTGGAGTGGCTGTGTGCAAAATACTGGATTGGTGTTGTAGCTGCTGGGAGCTGAAACTGCACGTGAATTACGAGCGACAACAACATGACGTTTTTCAGTCTTCAATGAGAGGACAATCAGCATCACCGTTATAAGGGCGTTATTTATGATAATTATTACTTGTATGATGCAGCATCATGCATCATCATTCATCATGAACAACATACCCCCTGACAGTGTCCAGAGTATAGTTTGTACAAAGGGCAAGAGAGAAAGGGAGAAAGCGAGAGAGACAACTACTAGTACACCGTATTGGAGACGATTTTTTCTATAGTCCGTTTAACTGCGGCCACTACACTACTCTAGAATGCTACCTACTACTAGTAGGCAGTAACTACTAACGTTTGTATTAATCCTAAGATTTTATTACGATCTGGCATAGGAATGATTGCCGATCAAGGCTACTAGTACCGTACTAACGTTAGTAGTATTACTACAATTTGGAAGAACGATCTTTACTCCAACAGCGCCGCATAGCTTCGGTGGAAATATCATGCCCAATCACATAACCTTCGGGATTGTCACAACCCCCATGATTCTGCATACGCGATGTTTGCATAAAGAGCGTGTTGGGAGCATTGGGATGGTCCAACCAGATCCCCAAACTCACATCTTCTCCTTGAAAGTCAAAGAGTGCATCATGCATTTGCGCCACATAATCCACAATGGGGCGTGACACGGCATGACCATAACTTCCCAACGGAAAGGTTGGATAGGCTCCCCCAAATTCCCATTGAGGAACTTCTTTCCATTTCCCTTGCGTGGCGGCATATAGATCCACTCGCATTTCCCCTCCAACCACTAGTCCTTCCTTTTTGGGATCGTTCGATGGTGGACCAAAGGCTTTGCGCAAATGTTTTTCAAAGGCATCGATACGTACATAAAAATCATCGTCCAATTTGACCACCCAATCCGCCTTGGGCAAAAACTCGTGCACAAATCGATATCCATATTTCACTTTGGCCGGCAGTGATCGATACATGTCAATTTGATCCATCATTAAAAGATCCGAATGTTTCTTTTGTTCCTCCAACAATTGGTTGGATACCTTATCTTCCAGTTCCATTTGTTGCAACACCAAATCGCGATACCGTTTGGGTAACACCATGGGCGCCACTAGACATATTTCGTTTCCTCCTTCATCGACATCCCGGTACAAAGGAGGTATTGTACAGGGTTGACCCACCACAAAATATACCTTGGAGGCATGTTGCGAGGCCCAGGTTTCTCGTATTACTTGTCGTTGTTCCCAAGCATCGCGGCGAGACAATACGATAAAGATGATGTCATCTTGAGACTTGTGTGGTAGTGGAAAGGAAGGTGTTGTGGATTGTTGGAGAGATAGAAAGGAAGAAGTAGAGGAACACTTTTTGGTGTCCCAGGAAGTACTAGTAGTTGAGAAACTACTGCTAATGGTGCTGGTAGATGTGGAGGTTGTTGTTGAGTCCCATAATAAGAATTGTTGCTGACGTCCAAAAGGAAAGAGAATTTGTCGCAAAACAAGAATGTTCGCAACTACTAAAGCCCAATAGGCATAGCGAGTGGATCCTTTTCTTCGGCTGCTATTGTCGGGAGAAGGAAGAGACCATGTTGTTGTTGTATCTTCTTCCTCCATGGTCGTTGGAAGTGCTCCTCCTCCACCCAAGAATCAATGATCTGTGTCTCGGTCTTTTTTTATCCAGTGGAAAAGGACCGCCCTACACGTGGAACACGCATTGTACTAGGCGAATGTACGTATGAAAGGAAAAAATTCTTAGCTAGTAGAGGATCGGAAGCATGATACTACTGCACCTTTTTTTATCGTTCGGGCTGATTCTTGTGACGCATTGAAAACAAGGTTCGTTGTTTGAATAGTTGTTTCGACAATTGTCGGGTGCCGTTTTTGTTGCTGGCGTCTTTTCCCGGTGTACTAGCACCGGCACTTGTTGTGGTTGTGGCACCAGGCTTGCCCTTGGTATTGTTATCCTTGCCGCCTCCCACTTTCTTGGCCGCTGTTTGGTCGACTTGCCAACACCGTTTCATTCGAGGCAGCGTAATCCCATGACCAATAACAAAATCATCCACACTTCGACAGTCTCCGTCACTTCTCATGCGCAAGGATTGAGCAAAGGTTGTCTTGGGTGCTTCGGGATGGTCCAACCAGATCCCCAAACTGTTATCTTCCCCTTGATACTCAAACAACGTTTCGTGTTCTCGGGCAATGTACTCCACAATGGGTCTCGAGACGGCATGTCCATAACTTCCCACGGGGAAGGATGGATATATCTTTCCTTTTTCCCATTGGGGAACTTCGACCCACTTGCCTTCGGTCATGGCAGCATGTTCCATCCAAATGTCACCTCCTACCACTATTGGATCCTTCATTGGATTGTAATCTGGCTTCCCAAACGAATCTTGTAGATGAGCTTCAAACGAGTCCAAACGCATATAAAAGTCATCATCCACTTTGACCACCCACTCTGCGCTTGGTACATGTGCATCCACAAAGCGATAGGCAAATTTCAGTTTCGCTGGAAGCGTTCGATACATATCAATTTGATCCATCATCAATAGATCATGAAATTTGTCTTGTTCTGCCAACAATCGTCGTGTCACTTCATCTTCCCCTTGGATTTGTTTCCGTACCAATTGTCGATAGTCCTTGGGCAAGACGGTTGGTGCCACGCCACAAAATCCATTCCCTCCTTCATCCTTTTGACGAAACACTGGGGGAACAGTACAAGGCAGTCCGACCACAAAATAAATGTGTGATGCATGGTCGGAACCCCAGGTATTGCGAATAGCTTGTCGCTGATCAAAATCGGTACGCCGCGACAAGACAATCACAATCAAAGATTCTTTGGACAAATGGGGTAACGGGAAGGAGGAAGATGACAGTTTGTTGTTGGAGAATAAAGATGACGTTGTTTGTCCAAGCCCGGCTGTGGGAGGAAGTATTCCCATTGAGTCCTCGGCCATGTTCTTGGTGCTGCAGGGCGACGATTCCCAGACCCAGAATTGTATCAGAACCAAGGAAACTGCTAGCATCATACTCCAATACAGAGTTCGAGGCCTCTTGGAGGAACTCCGACTAGATGAAGCAATATTTGTTGAAGACCCCGTAGTAGCGTTGGATGTTTGTACATGAGATAGTTTTTGAAATTTGGAATAGGCAGATGGTGGTTGTGGAGGTGGTGGTTGGGCAGAAAACGATCGCAGAGGCGAAGTCATGGATGTCAATGATCTGTTGCTTTGTACCGTAGACATGGAATCTACATGGGGAAAATATTCCTGGGAATATTCTTGATGAAGGCTAGAAGTTGTTCCCGAAGACGATGGTGATGGTTCCATCATGGTTTCGTCGGAGGTTTGGTGCAGAAGTTGTAAAAGTGTCCTGTCGACCGTTGAGGAGAGTTCGTTGGTTGTGAGGTTCGTACAATGAGTATGTATTACCATATGCTAACAAAGTACCATGTTCCTGAGACTTCTGTGACTCCCAATCAAAATAGGATGTTGCGCTTCTTGTTGTCGTCGTGCGGCATACCACGTACTCTGCTGCTGGCTGCCGCCCGAGCGTCAAGGAGTTCTCGTCTCCAGTCGCCTTAAATGTGTATCTCCGCTTCAAGAATTCCCAGCGAACGCTACTGCGACCTCAATTGTGCCAAATGGGGTGGAATTGCAATACCATATGTGATCGTAGTCCTATATGAAAATTACGGGTGCTGGTATCTAGTGATAAATGTTAGGCGAGAACTCTGTGGAAAGCATCGCCTTCTCAGCTGCATCACCAAGCTTGGAAGCTCCAGAGATAGAAGATGCTGACTCAATGCAGTGACGGACAAATAAGACTGGCCGAATGATAACCTGGGCATGGACTACCTAGACTCAATTTTTTGCCAAAAATAGGTTTTACTACTGGATGATAGAGCGGTTCCAGAGGTTTCCGTAGATGTCTTGGTTGTCATGAGGCGAGGTTTCCTTCAAAAGTTATGGTCTCCAAGGGAATTCAACGGCAATGCCAAGAACATGTGTACTCGTGACTCAATATTACAAGACAGCATGACCAGAAATCTTGCTATCGCCAATCGGATGCCCGAAAGTGAGTTTATGGCCAGGTTTTCAAATCGCTGATTGGTGCCAAACCTGGTCTGCCCAGGTTTTAAATCGCTGATTTTACCCAAAACCTGGTCAGCCCAGGTTTTCAAATCGCTGTTTGGAATCAAACCTGTCCCAACCACCCACCAGATGACGACAATCCACCACAAATTGAACACGACAACAATCATCGTCCTCATTCCTCATCAACAAGAAGAACGACAGCGACCAGATGGAGCAACAAGAGCACCAACAACAACAAGAAGATGCCTCGTCACAGCCCCCTGCAGCACCAGCTCCTCCTTCTCCTCCTCCTCCAACGGCAAAGGGGAAGAAACTTCATGTTTTTGGCTTCCTGAGGAATCGGACCAACCGAATTCTGACGGAAGAGCAGCAGATGGAGGCAATCACACGTTTCGTCCACGAGACATTGATTGCGAAGGGGTCGTGCCCAGACCTAAAAGGACGACTTAGCAAGTGCCAATGCTTGCAGGACAGAGACATTGCGCAGCATTGGATGCCACATCTTGTGGCCTACATGAGAAACCTTTGCTTCTTGCCTGCCTCCCAACGGGAGCTGGTACAGAAGCACTTCATCCAAGTGTATTTGTTGTCCCCTCGCAACTCGAAGAAGGAGGAGAGTAAATGCCGGTTCCCTCTCCCATCCCTTGGGAGGCCCAGTGGACATGACGGAGTCGATTTTCCTGTTCCCTTGGTGTGTCACCGAGCAATGTTTGCCTTCCTGGATATCGGAAGGATCCGATTTGGTACAATGGTGGAAGAAATAAAAAACAACAATCTACAGCCACGGGTTCATGGCAGGAAAGGGCAAAAAGGATCCCGGGCCCTGGCAGACGATGTGGAAGAATCCCTACACGAGTTCTTCACAGATCTCGCCACTCTCGCAGCTCCCAGGGCAACTCGCGTTGTCCGTATGCAGCTATCAGGTAGTGGGGCATCATTGGCGACAGGACTGCGTGACGATGATGGCGAACTACAGGAACTACCGACGCACTGGACCTGTAGACAAATTTATGCTCGGTGGGTGGAGACCAGAGGATACCGCTATTCTCTCAAGAACAACAAAGGCACCATCAAATTCGACCCAATTGACGGTAGAGAGCAGCTTGAAAAGTGTGCTCTGTCCACTTTTCAAGCATACTGGCAGAAGAATTTCTCAAAACTTGTCCTGCCACGTTCACGAGAAGACATTTGTAACGAATGTTACGTCTTGGCCAACAAGTTTCGTTACGTTGTTACGTCTCCCTCACGACAACCTCCTGACACAGCACCACCAGCAACACAACAAGAAGAGGATCCACAGCAAAGTAGAAACGACAACGACAGTACTAGTATTTTAAATAATGATACTAGCACCAACAACAATCGTTTTTACTCTTTGACTGAGGGTACCTTAGCGCTAGCCAAAATACATCTCGATCGGAGCGTTGCCCAACGGCAATATTTCAACTACCTACAGAAGATTGCCAAGGAACACGTAGGCGGCGTTGACAACAGCAATCCAAACCATACCGTTTTGGTTATGGACTTCTGTCAGAACATGGGCGTTCCACACTTCGGAGGTGAACAGCCAGGAGCTACCTATTATTACTCACCTTTGAATGTGTTCACATTCGGCATTTTTGATTGCCGATGTGATAACCTTCATGCGTATGTGTACCACGAAGGTTTGGGAAAGAAAGGTGGTAATAATGTTGCATCGATGATACATGATTACTTGGACCGACAACACTATCTGACACAGCAACGACAACAAGGAGAACGGAAATTTCTGTCAATTGTCATGGACAATTGTGCCGGACAAAACAAGAACAGAATGGTCCTACGAATGGCTTGTTACCTTGTGGAACGCTTGTTTTTCGATCAGGTAGAGTTTGTCTTCCTTGTTGCCGGACACACCAAAAATCCTTGCGACAAGATGTTCAACAACCTGAAGCAGACGTATCGGAAGTCTGATGTCTTTTCGTTTCAGCGTTTGCTTCCAGTTCTAGATGCAAATGATGGTGTTACTGTTGTTTCTGATTTCCAATTCTATGATTGGGACTCCTACTTTGACAAATTGTACAAGCGTTTTCCCACCGGTGTTGTGCACAAGTCTCACCTTTTCTTTTGCTCAAGGTGGGCAGGTGCTGGAAGAAGGATGGCAGTGTGCACATCAGCGGCTACAACTGACTGTGACCAGCAAGAACATGGTAGTACTGGTCCGAGTGATGAATGGCACGCCAATTTCTGGCAAACAATGATGACCAAGTGTGTATCCCAGGAAGAACAAACAGATCGGTGTCGGCAAAGGGTTGGCCGTTTGTTTCAGGTGCTCACGTTGGCTAGTCCTATTGACGATGATGAAGAAGACAGAGAAAATGAAAGGAAGTCGGTTCTATTAGATGGATTCCCGGATCTGATACCAGAGCCGGGTATTTCTATTATAAAACAAATGGAGCTGGGGACAAAGTGGCGTGAATACATTCCGGAACCATTCCGAGACGAGACTTGTGCCATTCCCTCGGCTGAAATCCAGGAAAAGCACAAGACTGAGAGGGAAAAGAAAAGAAGGGACCGTCAGAAGAACAACAGCGCGAAGAAGCGGAGTAGGCACCAGTCAACAGGTCATCCAGCACAAGAAGAGCAAGAAGATGATGACGAAGAAGGCAGCACAACAAGAATGTCACCACCACCTCATCTTCCTCCTGAACAAGAAGAAGAAGAACAACAACCAGCAGCAGCAGCACCACTGCCATTTCACCCAGTTCCCGGTGCACCTCACCAACGGACAATGGGGTATGGTGTTCCCCATCAACAACAATTGCAATATCATGGTGCCACCAGAGCAGCTCTCCCACCAGCACCCCTTCAACTTTTCCATCAGGAGCACCAGCCGCAGCCTCATTACCACCACTTCAACGACACATCTAGCTTTCTCCTTGGGAACATGCAAATGGAGTATTTCCGTTTGCTCCAGCAACAGCAATACCCCAACTCCCAAACGCTGCAACAGGCTCGAGCATGGCAAGGGCAGCAGCAACGAGAACCCACATCATGATCAAGAAGAACAACAAGAAGGTGGAGACGCCGAGGAACACCAGCACCAAAACTCCTCATAGTAGTAATCCCTGAACCTTCTTTGGTAGTAGTAGTGGGTGTGGTGGGTGTGACACACCACCAGAAGAAGTAGTAGTATCCGTAATCTCTTGTTGATTGTTGTGTTGTGGTTGTGACCTGTTGTGTGTGGTGAGCGAGGATTTTGGGTCACGATGGAGTCTTACGAACACCCGGGATTGATGGTTTTTGGCCATTTTCTCAAGGACCAGGTTTGCCCGACCAGGTATACGGGTGCCCAGGTTCTTATCCGGCCAGTCATAAATGTACCAGCAATAGGCGAATTTGCATGTTCCCTCGCCCTTGCCTCGGCCTTTGTCCCCAGTGTCACAAAGACCGAAAAAGGAGAGTAGTAGTGTCTCTGCAGCAGAAGAGGGACGCTATTAGCATCAAGCATCAGCGATTTCATTGACAACCACCTGGGTTTGGACAGACGGGTCCGCTTCCAAAAGTGAAGCATCTACACATTTGTCAACTACCATTGTCTTCGTTTCACCACCATGCCGGAAGTATCTGAAGTAGTTTGGGATGCCGCTCCACATGTCCCTGCTCCACTCAAAGTTTCTCGTAACGCCGACCAGGCGCAACTTGACGCGTCGCTTGCCCAGGAGTTCAATTCTCTTTCCATTCAAGACCGTGAACTTTCCTATGAAGAGGTTCATGGAGTTGCTGAAATCATGGAAGAGAACCCTGAAATGTTAGAGAAACACCTGGCTGAGTTTGACAGTGCTGTCCAACAGATCGCTCACAAACCTGCCTATGATGTGGCGTATAGTCAGGACCCAGGATACCTTCACAGTCGAAAGTTCCGTCTCATGTTTTTACGTTCCGATCGGTTTGTAGCTGCCGATGCAGCTCGTCGTATGGTTCGCTTCTTGGAGAAGAAGCGAGACTTTTTTGGAGAGCAGTGTTTGACACGGTCTCTCATGTTGTCGGACTTGTCCAAAGACGAGTTGGCAGCTTTGAAAACACCAACTTGTTCTGTCTTGTCCTCGCGAGATCGTTCAGGTCGGCTGGTCATGGCCTTTTTCCCCTTTGGAGGAACACCCTATTCCGAGTTTATGGCAACGGTACGTTCCCTCTAGTTATACTATGGCAAGAGTACTACCTCCTACCTCCACTATCGGTATTGTGTATACACCAAGGCAATTGTCCTCACATGTTGTGTACGCTATCTTTTTTGGACTGTTACTATCATCACTAGCTGCGATCATGTATGTTTACCCTCCTGGCTCTCTTGGAGGATGAAGATACCCAGAAACGAGGCATTGTCCAAGTATCTTGGTACATGGGCAACATGCCGAGTGGTGATCTCTCGCGAGAGTTTGTTGTGGATATGTGTGAGCTTCCAACGTGGATGCCCTTTCGAGTCGTGGGATATCACATGTGTATGGACAACAACCCCATCAATGCCTTGCTGGGACGGGCAGTAAGTGCCGTCGTCAATCCAAAGTTGCGGCGTGTCCGAAAGCTACACCATGGCACTCCGACCGAAGTTATGTATGAGCTGCTTTCCTATGGTGTCCCTGTGGATTCCTTTCCGTTGACGACGGATGGGCTATTGAAAAAGAACAGTCGAAAGAAATACATTCAGCGAATGAGGACCCGAGATGCTTGGATTGAAGAGAAACACTTGGAGCGTCGGGCATTGCTTCAACAGCGGGGAGGACCAGGGGTCATTGATCCGACCGAAGAGGATCCTATGTTGGTCTTTCCCAAAACGGACTTGCCGATGCCAAACGATGTGCTATTGGGACAAGGAAAGCCATATCAGCATCACACGGGGACAGTCAACCTACGATGGTTGGTAGATGACAATCTAGACGCGTATACAGCTGCCAACAAGGCGGATAAGGCGAAAATGACCTGGATGATTGTTCGAAAAATACAGACACAAGGCAGATTTCTAAAGAAGGAAAAGGATGACTGGTGGGTTGTGGCTTCAGATGAAGAGGCTCGTGCTCGTGTGGGCAAGACTTTTTTCTCTCAATCAGTGGTTCGAAGCAAGGCTGCAGGGACCGAGCGTGTGTCATCTGCCTCACCTCCAACTCTTCAGCGGGATCCTACTACGAAAGAAGCAGTTGCTCCTATGGTCAAACGAGCTCGACCAGATAATGCTCTGTCCAATGGGGCTACGGCACGAGGAATGCCCCTGCCTCTCACCCCGGACAGTACAGAAAGCAATGTAGAGTGTACCAACTGCTATGGATTCTGGGACGGCCGAGGAGGGAGCAACAATAACTTCAAAGACTGGGTCTGGGGCAATCAAAACGGAACGGGGAATAGCCACTTTCCACCATCCTAGTAGTAATATTATTATTCTGATCTACTAGTAGTACTAGTACTCACTTTGACATGGTGGAATGAATCGATTTACCATTTTTGTAATCATGGTTCAAAGTGGTCATCATCATTTTGCATTTCCAAGTAAGTAAAAATTTCTTCTCCCTCAATGGACTCTCTGGTCTCAGAAACAGAGTGACGCGTTCGCGCTTGCGGTTAAGTACGGTTGAACAGTACTAATTCTGGCGCCATGGCCCCAAACCCAGAATTATACGCAGAATGCAGTAAGCCCGGGTAGTCAAGTAACGTAAAACTAAACTTATGAGCTATTGTAATGAAAAGTGTAAAGTGTATCGTGAATGAGAGTTCCTTTCCATTCACGGAGCTCGGATAGGTATCCGACAAGGCAGAGACAATACCAAGGGGAATCCTAACTCTGGCCGTTCAGATCGGCATGCAACATACAAGGGGATAAAAGTGTAGAATAGAAAAGGCAATCGTAGATTCCATGACATGCATGAGACGTGAATCGGATAAATACGAAACCATGAACACGTGCAAAGTGTGCAATTCCCGAAGCAGACAACGTAGTAGGAAATAGCTACGGTAGGTGTCTGCACTCTGCTTCTCCCCTAGGGCGGTTCAACTCGACGATGGTAAGGTCGAAGACGGCGAATGTTGAAACGCTCCAATACTCCTCCAGGTCGCTCAACAGTGACAGTTCCATTCACATGTACTTGGACAATGGGATAAGGACCTTCAGCTCGTTCTTGCAAAGTAGCTGGATCTGGAAAGATCAACATGACTTCCTCGCCCATTTCATAGTCGCGATACCTTCTCCTGCGATTCGCCACTGCAGCATTGTAATCAATAGTAGCCTGACGTCTTTGTCGAATCATCTCATAGTCAACAATCATTGGGAAAGGCAATAACATATCGCGCCTAAATACCAACGCGCCAGGCGACACTCCCATAGTAGTGTGGACTGCAATCCTCAATCCTCTCACACAAGCCGCAAGGCAATCATCCACAAGCTCCACAGCATTGCGGACATTCTGAGGGATGTTTGCTCGAAGGGATGTTCGTAGCATATCACCAATTGTCTTGTGCATACGCTCGATCACAGCGTTGGCTTGAGGATTCTTCACTGTAGTTGGTACAGCTTGAATTCCTTCGCACACAAGAGCAGCCTGAAACTCAGCTCCAGTAAATTGTGTTCCAGGATCGTGGATACATCGAAGTGGCTTTGGATACCGACTCAACCAAAGGTTGGCAAACAACTTTGCTGTATAGAACGCAGTGTTTTCTTCCATCCTCGCCATCTCTGTCAATGTAGTAGCAGTATCAATGACAGTCAAAGCGTAGAAACTCACTTCGCCAATGTTGAGGACATTGACCTTCCAAGGACCAATCAAGTCAACTGCAATCTCTTCCCATGGATCAGCAACATCCTCACGAGGAGGCAAATGGCCTTGCCCTTGTCCAACATTCTTGCACCGCTGACAGGCATCGCAAGTCCGAACATATTCTTGGATCTTGTTGCGTAGGTCTGGGAAATACAAGAAGGGACGCATTGACTTCTCCATACGGTCTTGTCCTGAATGACCAGTCATGGCATGATACCATGCAATGGTCTCTTGTTCCAATGAAGGTGGGACGTACATTTGATATTTTTCTCTGTTTCCAATCTCTGGGAAACGAACAACAACATCGTCAACTCCATGAAGAGTGATCCTGTCAAAATGGTCGAATCGAAGCAGATCTTCCAACCCTGGATCTCTTTCCTGAGCATGGGCCAATCGATCAAGACGCAATGGAAACACATGAACATCTGAAGGGTAAAACATCAGGCTTTCAGCAAGAGCATGGTCTTGTTGAATGCCATCCTGCTTCTCCTCTGGATCGCGTGGACGTAGAGGAAGACGCGATAGAGTGTCGGCAGTAACGTTGTGTTCGCCCGGCTTGTAGATAATGTCGGGGGCGAACTCCTCAATTAGCAACCTCCAATGCATCAATCGTTGGCTCTTTAGATCACGTTGGGTGAGATTCTGGTGATCTGTATAGATAGTGATGCGCCCACCGTAGAGAATTGGACGAAATTCCTCCAAAACAGCCGTAATACAAAGAGCTTCCTTGTCGCTCGCTGGATACCTCCGCTGGGCATCCGTCAACTTGCGGGAATAGAACGCGACTGGCATGTTTTCTTGCTTGATGACAGCTCCCAGCTGGTAGTCGCTTGCATCGGTCTCAATTTCAAAAGGGATGTTGGGGTCTGGGTACCTCAAGAGAACATCTTGAGCAATCACTGACTTGATCTCATCAAAGGCAGCGTCACATTGAGGAGTCCAGTGACGAAGGAATTGTTTTGGTGTCACCTTGGTAAGGGCAGTCAATGGAGCAAGAATGTGCGATCGACGACGCCAGAAATCCCGGTAATAATTGATCATGCCGATAAAACCTCGTAGTTGACGAAGTGTACGGGGTTTGTCCAGAGCCAATACGCCTTCTATCTTCTTGCGCCAAGGCTTGAGACCCTGAGGGGTCAACCAATGGCCCAACCAATCTGTTTCCTTCACTCCCCACTCACATTTTGCTGGATTCACAGTGTACCCATTCTCCTGCAACAATTCCAAGACAGCCTCAACAGACTTCATGTGTTGCTCCCAATTGTCTGAGAAAATACCGATATCATCGATGTAGATTTCAACTCCATCGTCTCGAACAGGTTGCAAAACTTCCTCCAATGTCGCCTGCGCCCAGTCAGGTGACGGTGTGAGACCCATAGGCAAACGCTTACGCCGATACTTGCCGAAAGGGGTCGCAATCACGCAGTACCAAGTTGACTCTTCCTCCAAACTGTATGTGTAAAAACACTGGGACAGGTCAATCTTGGTGAAATAGGTATAACCTTTGCGCCGACGGAAGATGTCCTGTATCCTTGGAAGCAAATACTTAGGCCGCTCAATCACTTTGTTGAGCTCTCGAAAGTCGTCTACTAGGCGAATCGTCCCGTTCTTCTTCGAGATCGCCAACACTGGCATCGCCCAATCAGTATCGTAGACTCGTTCCAATGTGCCTTCCTCGACTTGCTTCTCCAACTCCGCCTTGACAACATTCTCGATTGCTTGAGGGATTGGATAGGGACGTTTGACATGGTAAGGCTTCGCCCCTGGTTTCAGCTGAATCCGGAATTTCCTGTGTGGATAGTTGCCAAGCTTGCCGGAGAATAGCTTGTCGAACTTAGCGAGAACAACACGAAGGTTCGCTCGTTCCTCCTCTGTTAAGTGTTGCTGCGCTCTCGCAATGGCAGTCACATCAGCCTTGGTTGACTTGCTCTCCTGAATCGTCATGTATGACTCCAGAAGTTTTTCAACAACAAAAGGTGAAACTTCCAAAAGGGATCTTACTATCTCGTTATTGTGGAAATGACCAGGTGGATGAAATGGAACTCTTTGCCACACCACGAACTGGCCAGCTTGCTGGAAAGGACATCGATCTTGCAGGAATTCAAGAAGGCCCTGCCCAAGATGATGTCATGCTCCACTCCTGGAGCATCAAAGATGAAACACTTCACCTTGCGAACAGATCTCGTCAAGGCGAACTCGGGTAATCGAAGATCATATAAGTAGACAACTTGACTACTGGAAACTGGTCCAGCGGTCGTCTCAAACGTCGTCACTTCATTGTCAATGGACTTGAGGTCACTCGGGACACATCTACGATTGATCATTGTGTTGGAACCACCATGATCTAGAAGTCCCCGAAGGACAAACTGACCCCGCAATTCACCCATCTTGCTGGCTGTAACCAGAGTCGTTGGTGAAAGGTCTGGTTCTACAGCTAGGCCTCCTTCAGCCAAATCAACGATTTCACGCGCCTCGGAATTGAAACTATTTTTTATCTCGTACCTCTCAGGCTCCAGCTCAACAACTTGATTGAATAGGCTCTCTGGGTTCGAATTGAGACTAGCTCCTGTCACTGGATTGCACCAATCCAGGTCCGAATGTCTCGAACCGGATTCAGCACAATTGGCTTCCGCAGGGTGCTTTTTGGAACTCGATTGCTCGACCGGATCAACACATTGAGCCGCCGCATGACTTTCTCCACGTTCCTTTGCTTGTGAACGAGTGTAGTATCGAGTCTCTCGAGGTTTGTAAGGTGAAGACGAACCTCCAGAAGGCGTCCAATCTGGTCTCTTTTCGCCCTTTTTCTCCGCATTCTGGGCCTGATCTCGAAATCTATTCTGGTAGCAGTCTCGCCACTTGTGGTTCCCTCCTCTGTGGATCGGACAAGGATCATCAGGCTTGACTGTGTCCGCTTTTTGGTGTTTCTGGTTGCCCTGGCTAGGCTTCTTTGCATCGCCAGTAGTAGACCTAGAAGGTTTTGAGTCCCTTTTTGGTCCCTTTCGATCGCTTCCGTTGCTTGCGTCTAGGTCGTCGAAGTACTGTAGATCCATGTATACTTGCATTTGTGAAACAGTTGCCGTAGTCGACTTGACTCCAGCCGAAACCATAGAATGTTGCCACGACCTTGGCATTGATCGGAAAAACGATCGAGCAAGCTCCTTTTCCGTGAGGACCGACGACCCCGTAATGCCGGGATCTCGGTTCGGCATCTGCACTGCATATCCACTTAACAGTTGCAAACGCTGGAGGTATTGAGTAGGGGACAAATGTCGAGGCTTTCGAGCCACATCTCTTAAGTAGTCGGCCTGCGACATCGAGTCGAGTCCGGCGAGCATCTTCTCGAGCCACTCCTCCACACTCTTTTTGAAATCTGTTGTTTTGGTGACTCTTGGCTCTGTGTTGTTGGCGTACACAAGGCTTTCCCATTCTGTTAGGGCGACTCCTTGTAGATGGTCCGTGAAGTTGTTGATGCTTTTGATGTTGCCCCAACGAAACTTCGTGGAAACGGCGGTGAAGTCCCTCACAAACTTCATCACCAAGAGAGGCTTTGGGAACATTGGCAACTTGCCAACGTACCTTACGACTTCCTCTTCTGCTTGAGTTTGGGGATCTACGGTTGTGGTAAAGGTCGCTTTGTACTTGATTGTCTCCTCGAATACTAGCTCCTCGTCCACATCCCCGATCTCGATGTACTTGTGCGCCACTGCCATTGTGACGATGATTAGATCTCCTGTATCTAGGAATCTTGAACAACTTTGTTGATGAACTTGAAAATTCTTGGGTCGCCTTTCGCTGCGATATCGCGGTTAGTTTTTGGTAGACTTTCTTACAATTTTTGATCAAAGTGCAGTAAGCCCGGGTAGTCAAGTAACGTAAAACTAAACTTATGAGCTATTGTAATGAAAAGTGTAAAGTGTATCGTGAATGAGAGTTCCTTTCCATTCACGGAGCTCGGATAGGTATCCGACAAGGCAGAGACAATACCAAGGGGAATCCTAACTCTGGCCGTTCAGATCGGCATGCAACATACAAGGGGATAAAAGTGTAGAATAGAAAAGGCAATCGTAGATTCCATGACATGCATGAGACGTGAATCGGATAAATACGAAACCATGAACACGTGCAAAGTGTGCAATTCCCGAAGCAGACAACGTAGTAGGAAATAGCTACGGTAGGTGTCTGCACAGAATGGCTCAGGCAGTAGTATTAGTTGTTCTATCCACACTCCATTATCGAAATACCGTACTGAAGAACATAATCCTTTTGTAGCAGGAAACGTGCGTCGACATTCTGCTGACAAACATGCCTGTTAACTGTGAATGTTCCTATTAGAGACTACAGCGCAATTGGGAGAAGGTGGTACGAGATGGAGTTACGAGAATTCTCATTCCGCAATGGCGGGGAGTAACTTCAGTACCGACCATCTCACCATGGTTGTCCTCCTCACTATTCGGCCTAGAAAGAAATCTCTAATGAAACGAATAGGTCAAGGGAAGTTCGCCTGTCCGTTGTACTGGGTCACTTTCAACTGCTTCCGGATGATGCCGCCTGCGACTTTGTGCACATCTTCCTGACAGAAGAAGCAAGGCCATTCGGGTTAATAACAGTAGAGTACATCTAAAGCAGTCAGTACGTACTTTTGACCAACCCGGTGGGAAGAATGCCATCCCATACTACCCAAGAAGAAGATGAACACAAGCCATCGGATTTGGTAGTGGAAGAAATGGAGGAGAATACAGAACGAGAAGAAAGGCTCGCAGAGTCAATCCCAGAAGAGGATTCTGTTCGGCCTAACGACGAGGGATCCAAGCTTTCCAAAAGTGATGTTGAAGATGTCGACATTGACCTTGAGCAGGCAATTTCGGAAACAGGAGTTTCAGAGACAGTGTTAGAGGAAGCAGAAATTGCGGTAGATCCTCCAGATGTCACTGATGATGTAAAGGAAGCCACCCCAACGTCCACTGCAGAATCCTGCACTTCACCGTCTGTTGAAGACGAAATTGTTGTGCCTGCCGGAACGACCGCCGAAACAAAACCAGAAAGTGTTCAAATATTTTATGATCCCGAAAGGGCTGATGGGTGCTCGGATCAGGAATTTCCAAAGGCGTTTTATTGTCCAATATCCAAAGTGATCATGAATGATCCTGTGGTAGCGCCCGACGGAAAATCCTACGAGCGCTCCGCTATTCTGGCAACCAACGATTACGTCGAAAGCCAACTGTATTCCAATCGCTCTTTGCATGCCATTATTGTTGAAACGCTGGAGACTGCTGGTGATTCGCTCAATGCTGGTCTTTTGCGATGGCAAAAATCGATGAAACAAGGAATTGTCCAATTGTTGGAAAAGACTCCCATTCCTACAGAAGAATACCGACCCTTGCCGGATGCATATTATTGTCCCATTACCTATGATTTGATGCACGTCCCTATGATTGATCCAGAAGGAAACACGTTCGAACAAGTGGCCATTGAAAATTGGATTCGGGTTCACAAAAATTCCCCCATTACCAGGAAGGCGCTCGATGTTTCTCAATTGTATCCCAACAAGGCTATTTCGGATTTGTTGGAACATGAGAAAAGCAAGCCAGAAGACCAAATGCATCCATCTGTCCTCCAATGGAAGTCGGAGCCGCCACCTGTCATGCCAGATATTCCGGACCCAACGGATCCTTTGTCCAACCCGTCGTTGGCAATTCTACAACAAACCTCGGGTCCTTTCCCGGCAACAATGGAAGAGCTAGAATTCCGAAGGATGATGAGACAACGACTGACAGTTTGTACGTTATTGGGTATTGGTTGTCTTATTTTGGCCATTACAGCCGCATTTCTCGACGATGGTGGTTCCTTCATTTTTGTTTCTATTTGGGTTGGATGTTGCGTCCGCGATTCTCTGCGACGACTCTACCAAGTGCGGCTTGAAGAGCGAGAATTGGACCGAATTGTTGAAGCACACTCAGAACGAGAGGAGCAGTTGCGACGTGCCCAGATTGAACATTTTGCAAGGATCCAGGAGTTGCAGAACGACTTGGAAGAGCAACAGCGAAGCTTGCAACAACGTCGAGAAGAATTGATGGCCTTGACAAACATTGCTGGAAACGAAGCAAACGAAACCGTTCCCGATGCTGCTGCTGCCGCCGCCACACAGAACGTAGAGGAAGAGCAACCAGAGCCATCTGAGGCACCCATCGCAGCCAACCAAAGCCAAGCGACACCACCACCAAGTTTGGAAGCACGCCGAGAGGAGCTGGTGGCACTTACCAACCAACGCGACAACCGAGTGCAACAATTGCGAAACCCAAATGCCGCATCCACAGACAGCTTGCCAAATACCGCTTGAGGGGTTTGTGGGTATCTTGTACACTACCGTATATGATAGAAATGGTACATTATCATTATGATTTGAAATTTTATTATGCTAGTACTTAATGTATTACTATTGTTGAGTAGTATCGATCCATTTGTCAAACGAGTTGGGATAAAAGCGGACCGTTTCCAAAGTGACATCCCGACACAGCCACCCTTGCCGTTCGGCTTCTTCCAATTGCTCCAAAGCCAGTAACGGAGACAACTTTAGAACATGACTTGCCTCTAGGGCAGTGGTTGGACACAAATCCAACAATCGTTGGTGTGGTGCATCAAACTGTGCATCCAATTGAATAACAACCACTCCCGAGGATGGAAATGTTCTGGGAGAGATACCCAAATGCAAGTCCGTGAGAATATCACAAGCTTGTCGTAAATCTTCTGGCGACACCAAGTTGGTACCCCGGGCTCGATTGAAGAGACAATACACATCAGTGAGCGAAAGAATTCCTCCCATGGAAGGTAATTTGGGAAGCAAGAAATCAGCCAATTGTCGAGCCAACAATTCATAGTATTCTTCCTGTGGACTACTACTACTACTGCCATGCCCACCACCAATGCCTCGACCACCACGGCGACGATTTGATTTGGCCGACAAAACTTGATCCTTGGTTAGAGCCGAAGTCATTCCCATATCTTGCAACAAGACAGAAAGTCGTTGTGCATCGGCTGCATCTTCGCTGGATTGTTGGGACTGTTGTTCTTTTTGGAGCATGGTAGTGTATTGTTGAATGACTTGGAGAAGGGCACCAGCTTCTTGCAACAAACGTTCCGCGTCACCATCCAAAGCTTCATCCGCCAATTGTTGTGCTCGTTGATGTTTCAACTTGTTTTTGGTCAGAATGTGGTCCACTCCAACCCGTCGTTTGGTCATTTGGTGCTGCTGCTGTTGGTTGGCCGTTTGTTGTTCCTTCCAACGGGTGGCCATTTCCCAGGCTCGACGTTCCAAAGCTTTTTCGAGCTGGGGTTGAACCGCATCGCGGTTGGCAGCAGAGGAAGCTGCAAAGGCAAGAATCAAATCGCCGTAGGTATATGTACTAAGAATAAGTTTGTGACTAGCATTGGGATGCAAAAAGGAAGGCCCTCCGGAAGGTTGAATTTGATGAAGATTGGACAAGTGCAAAAAACGAGCTTCTGGAATGGAAGATCCGGAAGAAGAAGAAATGGAAGAAGGAGAACAAAAGAGAACCAATCGGTGGGTAGTCACCGTCACGGTCAGATTGGATGTCCTGGGCTTCCAAACGCCAGAGTGGACATGGGAAGGACAAGGCGCCATGGGTTCCAAACCATCGTGTCGAAGTTCTACAGGGCCTCTACGAACTAATTCTACTTCGTGATCTGCAACATCCAACTGTAGTAACCCAGAGGCTGTCAAGGTCGCCCGAGGCAGACAAGAGAATGGAGACCAATCTTGTACGATCGTCGCCATTGTGATTGTAAAGTGTATGTGTTTGTCGTTGTGGACCATGAGCACGAGTTGTTGACTCGCACGATTTGATATATGTATGTATGTATGTTTACATTTATAGGTATGCAGGATACCTATTGTCACAGTCAGATACTTTCATAAAGCAGCTACTTCCATTTTTTCCTAGCTAAACGATCCCGTACAACCCCATCGATTGGGAGTTACATAATCATTGTAATGAATCCAGTGATTGGCAGCATACTTGGTCCCTCGGATTACATCTTTGGCTTCATGAAACATACGGGGATCCCACAAATGCGGTGTGTCGTTCAAGACACTGGGCCACACCAACGCTCGTCCCTTTTTGGGCGTCACGGCCAAATCGAGTTTGTTGAAATAGGTTTCGCCGCCTTCCTCCACATCAGTAAGGTACAAGAAGAAGGTCAAGATTCTATGTCCAGGTGGGGTATCGTCCTTTCCATTGGAAGAATCATGATGGCGTCGATAAAACTGATTGTGTCCATACTCCAGAATTTGGAAGGATTCATAATGCGAACGAGGAATCTTGGTAACTTGTTCAATCCGTTGTGTGACAGCCATCACTTCGGGAAGCGCTTCACAAGCACCTGTACACCAGGCATTGGAGGACGTACGGGAGGTAGACACGACCTTTTCCATTTCACCTGCCGCATTGACGGCTCCTTGATCGGTAGAGCGATCAAATCCGACCAATTCCCCACCCCGAATCAAGGCATCCGCTTCCTCCGACGACAAAAAGTTGTCAAAGATCATGACCCAAGGTCCTTGTGGAATAGTAGTGTCAGAGTCTCCTCCTTGCAACAGTTCTGGAGATGGACTGGACAATACTTTGGGTTCGAGCGGAGCATATTCCGGGTTGGTAGCCCAATCTTCAAACAAACGGTTCAAATCTCCAGGCTTCCAAATAGGATCCGTGGTATTCAAATGCTCTGGAGAACATCGCTCTTTGGGGTCGATCAATCGTCGGGCATCCAAGTACGCATCGCAGGATGCACAGCAATGCACAATCATCCAACCGGGAGAATCCATACATTTCGTTCGAGTCGCTGCACCAGGACAAATGCTGAATCTGTCTTGACATGGATTATCGGATGGTTTGGCATTTGGAGGAAGAATCCATTGGTTCTCTGAAGGACTGGTGGCCTTCCAGATCAATGGTTCTTCTTGTTGCGTTCGCGAATCTTGTACGAACAAACGCTCTTGCACTCCATGGCGAGTCACAAAGAAAGAATGGCCCACAAACACATTCAATCCAGTTGATCCGCCACCCACTTCTAGTGTAGCCAAATTGAGTCCAAATTGTCCATCATCCCAGTATACATCGACACGATAGGGACTTTGATTGATCACTTGAATGGTCCAACTTTCGGCGGTGTCGTCATTGTCGTTGTTGTCGGCTTGGCAGGTTTCCTCTCCATTCTCACTAATTACGCAAGTTTCTTCTTGTGCGGCGTGTGTGGGGAGAGCTAGAGTCCAGATGATCAGTAGTAGCAAGAGGCAACGATGTAGAAACGACGATCGCATCATGGTTACGTCGTTGAGGTTCGCGACGGTGCGATGATTGACTTTTGTGGATGATTCGGATTCCAAGCCACATCATGATGGGAACTTCGAAATTGGGATTGGAACTTGCCTCCCCTCCAAACTGTGATCCCCAAAATCAACAGCACCCCCATTTCTCTCTCCTACACCTTTACTTTTTATTTTCTATTATATTTATACTTCTTACTTGATTTTATTCTAACAGGGCATCAATGCCAGCAAACATGCGTAACATTTCAAAATGATCACGCAAGGTTTCGGGAAGGGCGCCTGGTTCCATTCGAACTCCTACACTGACAAGTGCCACCATTTTGTTCCAGATGAGCCACCCACCGTTGGGGAGACGAGCCACGGTGAACAGCGTAAAATCAGCAATCCGTACACACTGTCGAAAAGAAAAATTCAGTGATGTAGCTGTCATGGGTGGGCATTTGGCCATGTCGTCAATGTCGTCATTGTCGATGTTCCCTTGCTGTTGTGATGATGGTTGTCGATTTTCGTCGCTCGAAATTCCAGCACCACCCGCACCCACCACCGAGGCTACGGCATCCCAATGATCACGATTAGCCAACAACAATGCTTCATCCAAATGCTTGGGTTGACGATATTCCATCAAGAGGTTGGATATAGCCAAAGCCGAATCCATATTCGGGGATAGGGGTGTTCCGACATCCAACAATTCAAATTCCAACAAATTCTCTAGCAAGTAAAGCCGATTTCCAACAAAATAGCAGCGGGTCGAAAAGGATCCCTCATCGTTGATCGTACGAAGAGGTGATAGTTCGTAATAATGAATGACCCATGTCAAACCCTCCAGTTCCGAGGGGATCAATTCCGTTCTTTGCAAATCCTGAGCGATGGATCGATAGCGGCGTTTTCCTATATTCACAGGAGGAGGATTCTGTGATTCCAATACAGATCTTGATATTGTTGTTGGAGGTGTTGCAACAGCATCCGCAATCCCGTTGCGTGCTTGGACTTGCAAATAGTATGGCCAATTGGATTCACAGAGCATTTGCCAATGAGAGGACGTATCCAAGGATCGGAAAAAGCGTGACACAGATTCGATTCGAATCAAATCTTGGGCCGTCGAATAGGATAGAATGTGTTCCCAGAGCTCTTGGGGTACTGTCAAGGCAGCACAGTAAGAATTTGTACTTTGACTGTTTTCCTCCATGGTTCGTTGCCACTTCGATGACGAGAAAAGGCTGAGCGCGGAAGATGTGCAAAAAAACACAGTATGTATATATAGGTACAGTATGTATGAACTGTGCTATTGTGGTCAAACCTTCGACATGATGGATTTTTGCGAATCACCTCTTCTGGAGCCGTGCACTTGTTCAACATTCCTGGAAACAGGAAGTACTTTCTACTAGAGTACGCGTACTGCCTACGTGATGGGCCTTCTCGTATCCAGCGATCTCTTCTTTGACAAGAAGAATGATGGAAGGGACCACTACTAGCATTCGTAGTACTACCGTAGTACAGTACTAGTAAGAAAACTAGTACGACGAGGTGGAGCAAAGAACAAGAACACGCACAACATTACATTGCACTAGTAGATGCCTGCATTACGCTGTATTTTGAATCTACACAAATCTGGACTAACACGCAACAAGTCCAGCTCCTTTCTCCAGAACGAGCAAGAACAAGTAATCACCAACGCTCTCGCGCTGACCAACATAGCAGAATATCCAATGCTGCTACTAGAACCAGCCGAAAACGAGGATTCTCCTTCTTCCGTCTTTCTGTTTGTCCCTCCTCTACACCAACAGTTCCACTCGCACCGCTTACCTCTTGGCGGATTTTGGAGCCTTTGTGCTGGGGGCCTTTGTGCTCTTGGGGGCCTTGGTAGGATAGAAAGTAGGTGGTTCGGTAGCTTCGGAAGGAGCGCTAGACAAGGAGGGCATAGAGGATGGAGGCGATGAGGCTGTAACCGTGGGTGCGAACGACGACGAAGGTGCTCCAGTAGGAGCCGAAGACTTGGCACTCTTGACAGACTTGGGAGAGGGAGCCTTGGTTTTCTTTGGTTTGAGCTCTCGCAAGCGTCCACCAAGATTCAAATCAGAGAGTTCGGCAGAGGCTACCCAAGCAGACAACAAGATGAAGAAGAGACGGAAGAAACTCAACATGGCGGACTTCATGATGATAGTGGATGATGTGATTGATTCTTTGTTGTTGAAAGTCGACTACTACGGTGCTAGCACAAAGACGCAAGGGGAACAACTCTGCGAAAAGAGAACAAAGGCTTGTTAGAGATGTCTCTATCATCGTTGGATGCATTAGCGGGATGGCACAATTACATCGTCTTACCTGTTTCCTACTCGCGAAAGTTATAAGACAAGTTTCCCATGCATACCAAATACTGCCAGGATTTCTAAGACCCAATTTTGGTTGCCCAAGGGTGGCCCAAAAGGGATCCAACGGAGCCAATTGATTGGCCAGATTTTGTATGTGTGAAGACATTCGACGAAAGATCGTATTATGCGCAACACCTCCGGCATGCGTCCACTACAAGGTAAACAACTGTTGGGATTAATAAGGGCTTGGGTTCACTAAGAGGAAAATCCTAAGTACCATGTATGCTCCAATCTTCATATTGACGTCCCATTATTCACAATCCTGATGAATATGGTGGGAATATCTGGCCCGACACGACTGCCCGGCTTTAGATAGATCATGAAAATATTTACTACTACGTCAGTTTGACCAACATTCGTGACAAAATCATTATCTCGCTTAGCAAGACCTCAGCATATTATTCAGAAACCTGAGGAAGAAGGCCTACTACCACGATCACTAACTACTTACTGCAGCACTCTACTAGTATTACTCAACATAAGTATTACGCAAAGTCATATGGTCGGTCATCGCAAAGACATCACGCAACGATCTACAATCCCGCATATTGGTACGAAGTCACAATGGTATGATGATACTATACGTAGTCCAATACACGAGACACGAGAGAAGCGAGAATCAACAGATCAACGACTCCGCCAAAAACGGCCACCGCCTCACTTCCATCACCTTCATGAAGGTTTTGCACCAGTGACCATTGTGGATACGCTTGACCACTATGGCGGGTTAACCTGAACTTTGACTTTGTGCTCATCATGCACGTTGGTCAATAGAACATTGATTTTTTGCTCAAGAATGCACCAGGGACGACCCATGTTCCAGCGTGGCATTGGTTCAAGAAATGGATTGCACCAAGATTATTTGTTCTTGTGATTACTTCAGTGTACGTGAAAGATGTGTGTGATTGACACCAAAACATCGTTGCTGCACCTGGGGCCACCATTTTTTCCGAATGTATCTACTAGAAGGACTATCCGCTTGAAGCTCGCTTCCTTCAACAAACAAAATCAATTCCTCGCTCCAGATTCTGATATGACACATGAGTAACCGAAATGAACCATGTATCATCAGAACCATGATCATTCTGCTCTTCAAAAAACACAATGTCAGGTAGTATTAGGACACCTACCTCCCAAATGGAAACAAGAAGCAACGATTCTTTGACGGCACTGTTCTCTACCCCCACAATTCAAGGGAACCACGGATTTTTGGTGCCTGGATGGCTTGCTTTGATGTAGAAAGCAGAAGGGTTTGGTATGTTCAATGGTAACAATTCCCGATTGCAAGTCGAACTCATGTGCCATCGCTTTTTTGGAATTACGCGACACCGACCATCGACAAAGCAGAGAACTGGCCCAGAAGTTGGCTCTCTAGTAAGTTTCCAACAACATATATTTCTTTATGAATTAAACGACACGAATGAATATGCAAAGAACGAGAGCAATAGCAGCCATTCTGGTCCAAAACGACCATGATCAGCTGAAGCGCTTCCTTCCAAAAACAAACTAAGGAGACTGGTAGGGTGCCTCCTGATCCAACTCGGCTTGGAAGCGTCGACTGCACCCCGGCGGATGCTACGCCATTTTTTATCCCATGATGTGAAGGGCACGGGCTTTGATACTAGTGGGTGCCTTGGTACTGGTTCCAGCAGGGCTTGGAGTAGTAGGGGCCTTGGTACTTCCACCAGGACTGGGTGTGCTGGGTGCCTTGGTACTCGTGCCAGCGGGGCTTGGAGTGGTTGGCGATTTGGTGCTTCCACTTGGGGACTTGGTACTTCCCCCAGGCGATTTAGTACTTCCACCTTTAGACTTGGACTTGGAAGACTTGGTAGGGGCAGCAGATGGAGCGTCAGAAGGAGCCATGGAAGTCGATGGAGCAGCAGATGGGGTCATCGAAGGAGCCTCGGAAGGTGCCACACTGACTGATGGAGCCACACTAGGAGCCAATGAAGGCGCATTGGATGGCATCTCGGAAGGAACATCAGACGGCACAGTACTAGGGGCGTCAGAAGGCGATTCGGATGGGACTTGACTAGGAGACTCCGAAGGCGCACGAGAGGGTACATCAGAAGGTGACTCTGACGGACTTCGGCTAGGTGCGTCGGAAGGCGATTCGGATGGGACTTGACTAGGAGACTCCGAAGGCGCACGAGAGGGTACATCAGAAGGAGACTCTGACGGACTTAGGCTAGGGGCGTCCGAAGGCGATTGCGAGGGGACTTGGCTAGGAGACTCTGAAGGCGCACGAGAGGGAACATCCGAAGGCGATTCCGACGGATTTAGACTTGGAGCGTCAGAAGGCGAGGTGGTCGGTGCTCGACTTGGAGACTCAGAAGGATTCGTCGAGGGGGCGGCACTGAGGGAGGGGGACAACGAAGGAGTTGCCGAAGGCACACCTGTTGGAGCAGGCGTTTTGGGGGCCTTGGTCTTCTTCGCAGCCTTTGGTTTCAATTCACGCGTGCGAAGTTCAAAGGCTCCTCCATCAATTCCCGCCACAGTCCAAGCAGACCAAAGGATGAGGAAAAGGCGAATGAAAATGAACTTCGTAGACGTCATGGTGGCTGTTTGTTTCCTTCTTTGTTCAATAGATCACGTGATGTCACTATCACAGGACGCAGTATGAATGCTATAGATGAAGCACGAAACTGTTGTCAGATTTGCTTGGATTTTCATGCAACGCTCTTCATTTTTAGACCATGACCTTACCTCTTTTGATGGAGCTTCTTACTAGCGAGTTGTGGAAGCAGATCTTTCCACTACTTGTTGGCGGTCGTCACATACCCATCACTACTTCTTCACAATCTTGGGTTCAACAAGCATCCGGCCCATAAAACACCAACCATAGGTTAAGGGCGACACGTTGCAAAGCGCTGATTGGTCAATCATTTCACCTGCAGAGTCACAACACAACAACACTCATTTCCATGCCGCCTGCTGGTAAATTAAGAACCACAAAGAATGTCGCCACCGGCGGGAACTCACAGGGTACTATTGTGGTTTAAGCAGGCACCTCTACCAAAACACCATGAGCGCGCTCTACAACGGAGATAGTGATTAGGCTAGGTTTGTATGTGCAAAGACATTCGCCGAAAATAGGTGCAACAACTCGGATTCGCGTGAAAGCTCCAAATTCCGTGAGTTTAGGACTAGCTACAACATCAGGCTATACTCCCTTCCTAGGAAAGCACGAGTAGGAGTTAGGACCTGTCTTGCCTCTAGTGTCGCAGATCAATGACAATTCTACTACTACTACTAGTACTAACAGTAGTATTAAAACAGATTAAAGTGCCCTCCTTTTAGAGCACTTTCCCAACGAGAAGCCCGCATCCCGCAGCAGCATCATGATGATGGTGGTATAAAACTACGAGTATTGGCACCTGCGGCCAGCCAACGCGAGCTGAGCAGACTACGATGTAGTCAAACTTTGCGCCTATCTTAGTGCCCCATTTTCTGATCTTTCCGTTGGACAAAAACCGACATAATTTGCGAGTGTTCGTCGCCGTCGTCAGTCTCTGAATTTTCCCAACTTATTACTACTAACGTTAATACTACCGGTAGTACATAAACTTCCTTGGCGCTAACTACAAGTAGTAATGTAAGAATCATAAGACACTAGAGTTGTTTAGCGAAACAGAGAAATCGTGGTCCACGACGACCACTCCTGGCTGCTCGAGTAGAGGAGCATCGTAAACCAATTTTCTTCGTCTAACACACCAACCTATAGAACCACAAGAAATACTATGCAGGGAACATCTCGACCGCATTAAAGATTGCCCCCTGCCAACCATTCCAATTCGCAAGCACCTTAGAATCTGGTGGCACTCTTAGTCGACTTGGCAGACTTGGTAGGAGCGGCCGATGGCACACCAGATGGGGCCGAGGAAACCGAAGGAGCGCTGGATGGGGACTCCGAAGGCTCCATGGAAGGAGCAGCACTGAGGGATGGAGATGCACTAGGAGACATAGAAGGCATGTCAGTGGGGGCCTTGGTACTCTTGACACTGCTTCCATTGCTCTTGGGCTTCAATCCTCGCAATTCGAAATCAGCATCCTCCAAAAGGTTTCTGGTGGCACTCTTAGTCGACTTGGCAGACTTGGTAGGAGCGGCCGATGGCACACCAGATGGGGCCGAGGAAACCGAAGGAGCGCTGGATGGGGACTCCGAGGGCTCCATGGAAGGAGCAGCACTGAGGGATGGAGATGCACTAGGAGACATAGAAGGCATGTCAGTGGGGGCCTTGGTACTCTTGACACTGCTTCCATTGCTCTTGGGCTTCAATCCTCGCAACTCGAAATCAGCATCCTCCAAAAGGTTTCTGGTGGCACTCTTAGTCGACTTGGCAGACTTGGTAGGAGCGGCCGATGCACACCCAGATGGGGCCGAGGAAACCGAAGGAGCGCTGGATGGGGACTCCGAAGGCTCCATGGAAGGGGCAGCACTGAGGGATGGAGATGCACTAGGAGACATAGAAGGCATGTCAGTGGGGGCCTTGGTACTCTTGACACTGCTTCCCTTGCTCTTGGGCTTCAATCCTCGCATTTCGAAATCGGCAACTTCGGCATTAGAAGCAGCCAACAAAGCAAGGAAACAAACACTAGAAAAAATCTTCATGGTATTGTTGGTTGAGAGATAGTACGATCCTGCTGATGGCGGTTTCGGTGGTGATTGATCAAACCTTGTCAAGATTTGTTCCTTCACGAATTGTGAGCCTCAATTCGAATTGGGGAGTGATGCTGGCACCAATCCTCCAGGTGCCGCGTTTAACCTTAAACCCACGTTAGCAGGACCTTTGATCTCCAAAAATTAGCCTGACTCCTAAACCCTTCAAGATGCTCCACCTCCAAAGTTTTTCATTGGCCAAAATTTGTATGTGTAAAGGAATGGTTCACCTCCGTTTTGCCAACAAACATAGAAGATTCCAATAATACCCAAATTGGTGTGGCATCTGGATCGATACCTATGTAATCACCGATCATGAGATTCAGGTAGTGCTGCAATATCTATGGAGGGCACAAAATATATATTGCAAGATAAAACGCAAGCCACGTGCCCTACTATGAATATTATGTACTTAGCAGATGGTGTGGTAATGTATGCTAATACCTATGTATGCCGGGTCAAGACTCTTCATTCCTCCGCCACCACTTCCATTCTACTACGTGGCACTTAAATTCTGCTCCATTCCCATCCTCAAAAAAATTAGCGATCTATTGTAATTATATTGCCTATGTGAATGCGAACGCTGAATGTAAATGTGCTTTCAAATCGTGAAATACAATGGAGTCAAGAATGATGTTAAGCATCATTTTGATGATCAATGATCAAAACCCATCGCCATAAGTACGTCACTGCCGAACGGGCGGCCCCGACTCCCCCAGAATTACGCTCAGCTGCAGGCCAAAGCAACCTTGCATGGTAGTGAGTGACACCAACACTCACAAAACGATGTGCATTTTGCATGGTTCACACATCACCTTCTCTCATTCTTTTTGTTCTCTTGAAACTACACACGAGATCCCAATTCTGCCACTTTCAGCATGTACTCACCTACTCCAAACAAGAAAGGACGTGAAGTTGGACCAGCTTGGTTCCAAGAATCTCCAGCTCGACGACGCAGTTCCGGTCGCCGTCCTTCGTCTCAAGCAACGATGACGATGGAATCGTTGAAGCAGCATCTTCCAGGGAGAGTCCGCTTCGCTCCCAAAGTCCGTGTCAAAAGAACTCTTTCACGTGATGAATACACCCGTGAAGAAACTGAAAAATGCTACTACAGTTCCGCTGACCTCCAGCGCATCTACAGCCGTGTCCGAAAAATTGTTGATAAACTCTCCGCGGGCATGGCGGAAAAGAACCTATGCACCCGAGGATTGGAGAAGTATCATGGAGCTCGCAAACAATTTTGTGAGGAGAATCGGTTGAAAACAATCGATGCCGTACTCGATGAGCAAGAGGCCCAATGGGCTGCAGGGGAAGATGACCCCATCAGGATTGCTGCAGCTTCCCTCTTTGTCACTCACGATGCGGTTCGGCAAGGAATTCAAACCGGAAAGATGGACCGGGTCGCAGTCAAACGGATCCAACGGAAAGCCTCTACCTCACCTTCACGAGGAAATTCGGACTCTTCATCCCACTCTGAGTCTCCCTATTCGGAGCTCACTCCGATCATCAAAGCCAACACTCCAGCTCTAACCTGTGCTGAGGAAGTTGGAAAAGCGTTTGCAACCAATGTATCATCGCCATCCTCGTCGTTGCAATCTCCGTTTTCTGTGCATTTGCTTGGTGGTGGCCCAGAGCTGACTCACTAAAACCCTATTACATAATACAAGGGCCACGAAATCTCACAATTTTTTACATGTTTTCAAAATTTTCTAAAACGATAAAACATAAAAGTAGAATCTATCTATTTTGCTTCCACTCTATTTCCTTTCTAGCTTGCACTTCCAGGTATTGATGGTATGACGAATACCTTGTTGTAATGTATGTACGGTACAGCACAACGTTGGTAGCGATGACGCTTGTTATGTGTCCCGTGCGATCGCACTCCAACGAACGGCTATGAACGGAAACAAGACGAGGAATTGAGCGGGAAGATATAGAGCATCCTTTCAAATGTGGAGGGAGCATGGAAACAAGAAGGCGCGAAGTGGACTTCCAGTCTCTAATAATACCTCATGTCTTGTTTGGCATGATATCATTCAAGGATAGTAATGATTATAAACAATGTATATGCCTTGAACGGAATTCACGGCGGCAGATAGTGAGAAAAGAGCAATGAAGTCACACGTTTCTTGGCTACGAGAAAATTGAGTGTAAAACCTTGCAGCACTCGTTCCAGTCAAGGCTGCCTGCTCCTCTTGCCATTGCCACTGCGTCAAGGTCACAAAGGGGTGGTTAAGGTTGCAAACCGAAACAACTTCAGGGGAAAGCGTGGGTGACAGTGTTTCTTGGTGGGCATCATTGCATTGAATGTCCCATTGTTTCGAGATATAACGGAATTCAACTACCAAGAGGGAAGGAGAAAGACTTCCAATGGTACAGGAAATACTCCGACATCCTTCCAGGACTTCTGGAACGTTGTCTCGAAATCAAGAACTATATCTGCACCCCAGTGGTAGCGATGATTCCGACTCGCCGAGGCTTTTGGATTTGGTGGAAGATGCCATGTTGGTGGAGCCGAGCAGTAGCGAATCCAGTACCAATAGGATCCAAAATTCTCATACAACACCAACCGAGAAAAAGGAATCATTGCACAATCCGTCTTCGGCGCCCTTCAAACACTTTGGTTGGACAGGATTCATGGGTTCCGATGATGAACCCCAAATAAACAATTCAAGTTCTTGGGAATCCTCGGACGATAGTTCTACTCAATTAAGTTTTGAAGACTTGGCACAGTCTGGGTCCGACGATTTCGTCATTCAACGAATTCTGCCATTGGAGGAAACGACGGCAAACATCATTGGTCCAAACAATGAAGGAATCGAAGTGGATTTGAAGCGTCTGTCAGAGTCTGCCAACCCAAAAGCGAAATTGCAAGCGCAATCACCAAGACGAAAGTTGCTGTCTGGAATATCGAGATCATCCAAATCCAGTCAATCATCGCCCAAGAAACCCGTGATATCGTCGCCCCCTCGAAAGTCCACAACATCTGTCCCTCCCATTCAAGCCAAACGTCAACGTTCTGATCCTGATATAGAAGATTCTGGTCCTGATAAGACTGTCTTGCAACGATTGATGTGTAATCCATTTCCTGATAACGATCCTGATTTGACTCCGGAAGCGGCCGAAACACAGACGGGCCACAGGGAGCCCGAGAGCGAGGACCCCTGGCAACGCGAATCATCGTCCAATTCCAAAGACCCTTCTCTTTCTCTAGGGGTTGCTTTGGCTACGTTTGATGTCTTGGAATGTCAAATACCAATGACCTATGAAACCGAGTGGGAGTCGCATCCCCAGAATTCGTCGGGTGTGGAAGTTCAATTGGGTCCATCCAATGGAGACACATTAACTTGGGATCCAACAACAACAAACAATACCAATGCCAACAATTCCTCTCGGAGTAGGAAGGATTTCATCCAGACATACAGAAAGACTCTTTTGCTCATTGTGATTGCCCTAATAATGGTTCTCGCTGCTTCCATAGCAGTGTTTATTGCGTACTTTGTACGTTCCAATGGAAATGGAGGGAGTTCTCGTGCGGAGGCTACAACGGTTCCAACAGTGTTTCCCGAGGCCAATGAACGGTTCCAAAAGTTGCGAATACTTCTTATTCAAACAACAGGGGACATGAACATTCCTTCATCGTACGAACAAAAGCAAGCTTTGTACTGGCTTGCATTTGACGATCCAGCTCAAATACCTGCAACCTATGAACAAACCGACACTATCCTTGATCGTTTTGTCTTGTCTTTGCTCATGAATTCGCGTACTTTTCCTGAGTACTTGATGGTGGCAGATGATGAAGGCCTTGCATGGGCATCCGGTGCGGATGTTTGTGATTGGCGGTACATTGCATGTGATGCCTACTTGCAAATCGTCTCGCTGGAACTGGTGGAAGGGGTGGGGGGTACCGTTCCAACCGAACTGGCCTATCTAACAAACTTGCAAGGACTAACCATGAAGCACACCAAGTTGGTAGGCTCTCTACCAACTGATATTGGCCAGCTTTCAGCTCTTACCCGTCTGGATCTGCGATACAACTCATTGACATCGTTCATCCCAACACACCTTGGGCTCTTGACGGATTTGGTATATTTATATCTGGACAACAACTATCTCAGTGGGACAATCCCTTCTGAACTCTCAAATTTACACAATTTGGAAAAAATGAGTTTGTCTTCCAATCTGCTGACGGGTGGGGTCCCAGAGAGTTTTGTTAACATTTCTGATGCCGCGATCTTGCTAGATTCCAACGCCCTATCAGATTGTGATACAGTCTTGTATCAATGCTAGATATGAGAGAACGCATACTAGTAGTTCATAACTTTTTCTCTAATAGCTACATGAGCGAATCAAATGTATTGCTGCTCTGATGCATGTTGGAGAATTCGAGATCGTCGGCTTCATTCTTGCAACTGGCCACCATTCGCTCTACCAGGGCTCTGCCTTTTGTCTTCCATTCGCTCCGATTGTCCATGGCATATGTTAGGAATTCATCACTGGACGAACCAAACACTCGACATTCCTCGAGTTTCTTTGCCAATGGGATGATATAATTGTCGTAAAACCACAACTCCCCATCATACCAAGACTTGGCTGGATCTGTGGGACTGCGCCCTGACTGGTAAGCCAAATACATCTCCCTGAATAGCCGCTTGTTCCACTTTTGATAGACATGCCAATGCTGCATTGTGTGAGCCACATCAGAAGCTTGAATAATTTGCTCAATTACAACCGTTGCTTTCAAATCCATGTGTTCACTAGGAAGGCAAGGCGGTAGAGTGCTGCCTGTTTCATCGTTGGGATCAGGGAATGCTTTGCGCCAACGCTCGTTGCGAAGTTTTACTAGATCTGGGTCAAACACATCGGTTGCCATGAGCGAATTGATAACTAGCTGCCGGAACCTCTTTACTTCATCCTCGTTCTCAAAGAGGCATGTGCGAAGATTTTTGCATTCAGCATCCATCAGCAATTCCCAAGCGAACTCGAAACTGTTTTGTTCTGCGATCGACTTCCCGTCGTAAACCTCTGCCAAAGGATGTTTTTCTTTCAGCATTTGTGCATTGCTGATTCCAGGATGGTCGACATCTGCAAAATAACGCAATTAGTTTGCAATGGAACTTTACTCAATTCCAACATGTGATAACTTACCATGAATCAATGCCGAGAAAAGGCAAGCAAAATGAGTCAGAGGGTCCGAAGTGATACCGTACGTGAAATCATGCATTTTGCTAGCCAGATTGTCAAGTGAACTTCTTCGTACACGGACGTGCTCTGCATTGACCACTCGCTTCAAAATCTTGTTGGCTGACATGGCGACGTGCGAGGCGTGCTGAAAACAGGAAGTCAGGATAATAGTAGCAGAAACAACATTGAGTTGACAGAAATCACTCCGAACGTACCTCAAAATTGTGGAAAGGGTTATCGTTGTATGCACATGCGATGGTGGTGACATATTGTCTCAATTCATTCATCACGCGGTCATCCAACTTGCTTTCGGATAACGCAGAAGCTCTCTTGATCTTCTTGCCAGGATCATAATGAGGAAGATGAATAGATTCACAGTACTCATCTCGAGGATTCGAGTTCCGAACCACTTTGAGAGCGTCATTATTAACAGAAAAGTCGGAGAGCTTCCTCGAAGGGACTGGCATGAGCGAACCGTCCATAGATATCTTTTGCACCGAAAATGAGTGGCGGGCACCCCCATATGCACGAACTTGCTGGTTGATTTCGAAGCTTCTTCTTGTTCTCCTTGTAGCCACAACTGTCTTGATAATCCGTGACAAGGTATCCACATTCCAGTCAATAAGACGCTGGAGATGAGGGTCGATCGCACCTTCCTCTGGAGCTTCAATTTCAGTGGGTACTTGTGGCTCCACGTGTTCGTCGACTGACTCCTCTGTGATATCCGAATGGTCGTCCTCCATATCGGCCATTTTACTGTCGTCTCTTGGTTTTGACTCTCCAATGGCAGGGCCAATTGGGGAAACGACCCAAAATGTTTGTACAAATCCCTTTCCTTTGGCGTGCACCATGTCCTTTCGAGGCCGAATCCAATGACCTTTGCCGGCCTCTTTCAGCAAATCCGCCGTTTGTTGACTGCATTGAATCTGATTGGGAAGTCCATTGGATTCCATTCGGCTAGCCATATTGACAGTATCGCCAAACAATTGAAATCGACTCTTCTGACCTCGGAGAACTCCTGCGGTAACTGGTCCAGAATTCAAGCCGACTCGAATACATAAATCCCCCGTATCTGGCCCTAGCTCGACTTCCAAACTTCTCGCCAATTGCTGCATTGTCTTCATACAATCCCGTGCAAACTTAACCATAATCAGAGCGTGCTCCTCTTGTGGCTTGGGTAAACCAGTCACGGCCACGTAGCAATCTCCAATCGTTTCCACTTTGAAAACTTCCCTCTGCTCCGCAATTTGGTCAAATGCTGCATAAATTGCTTCCAATAGTGTGAACACTTGAGTGGGATCACGCACGCTACTCCAGGCCGTAAATCCTGCAATATCTGCAAACATTACAGTCTATCCTCAGATCAGATGTTGTGAGCTGAGGCAAAAGACGATTCATTAACCAACACACACGACCAAACTTACCGCATTGGGGAATAGATCAGCAATCGGTCGGCTACCCGCCATGATACCGGCACTTCCTGTTGTACGCTCAGAAACACCAAAATCAGTGTTGGTCAAGTCTGGCTTTTGTGGTAGAACATATTCATTGGCACCCAATTCCATGCTCTTTTCCATTCCCTTGGGTTCCTTGAATGTAATAAATTTGGCGTTCTTCTTGTCATTTTCCTGTTCCTGCTCTTCGCTGAAGAGACGATTACGGACAGTTTCAGGGAACAGACCAGCCACAATTTCATGCGTTTTAGTGGCACTCTTCATCACCTTGCGTTGTCGCCGTTCGACCAAACAATCGTACACCAAAAAGAGCACACCGCAAAAGATAAAAACACAAGCGATGGACGCGGTGTACGCTGCAGCATGGTAAGATACATGGTACTCATAGACCTCCTCGGTCGGAACAATATGCAATTGGTAGGAGCAGTAGTCTTGTTGAAAGTCCATGGATGATGGCAAGGAGCTTTCTGTAAACTCTGCCAAGGCCGGTACCAAATCCACAGACACTTCCAATTCAGCTTTTCGAGCAGGTGGCATTTTGTCCAAAAACTCCAAAGCCCATTCTCCTTCCGAAACAGATGTAATCTGATAGTATTGAATTTCGGTTTGGATTCCACAAAAACTCTCCAAGCGACAGGCAATGCCATTGGCAGAGGCATCCAAAAATTGAGGTGGTTGCAAAAACGTCTTCCAATTTAGACTTGCCATGATGACTCCGGCCACTGCATTTTCTTCAGTCTCTGTTGATGTCAGAATTGGATAATACATCATGGACTCCAAGGTTTGGTCTACAACAATACCCGAAATGTTATGGTATTGTCCCAAAACGATGGTCGGTGGATTCATCAACACGGACAAAAATAGCTCTTGCGGCAACACGGACGGTGATGCCAGTGTATCCCAATTGACCAACGAAGGGTCTGTAGGAACATGTTGCCAAAGGGGCAGAGCCACATCATTGTTGGTCGTCGGAAAGACTTGGGACGAAACGGCAGCTGCCTGGTCCTCTTCCAACCACAAGTCCGTCGCGTTGGGGACATAGTCTTGCCATTGTTGCAAGGAATCTTGTGTACCATCATCGGACTTGTCGATATAGGGCGCCATGCCCACCCAGTTGGTTTGGGTCATTCGCATCATGGATGCCATTTGAGTTTGGAAACTTGGTGTGACGGTGTATTCCTGTTGATAGGGAATACTCCATTGTTCCAGCTCCTGCAAGAGAATATAAAAGTGTTCTAGAACACCATCCGCAATCTGTTGCGCTTGGCCTTCAAACCTTTCTTCGAATATTTCTCGTTGATAGGCGGTGGTTGTGAAATAGGCGGCCAAACTGACGGAACAGGCCGCGACAAAAAAGAGCGAAAGGGTAATAATCCGAAGCCAATGGATTTGTTTGGTTTCTTTGCGGACAAGAATTTTGGAGAGCCTTGCTTTCCTATTGGATTCATTGTTTTTGGAAGGGATCTGAGGAGAAATAGAAATAGAATCTCGATGCAGCGATGCGGATGTGCTGGGATCGCTGGAGGAGCCTTGACCTGTGCTATCTTGATCTTCATCGTCCGTTGGGATGGTGAAGCCAGGGACGTCCACACTAGTGACAGCAAAGGTTGCACTAGACCGTCGTTGAGACAAATTGTCATAGGAAGTAAAGGCAGTGGAGTGGCTGTAGTCTCGACTGACCCGTGCTGTATGACTGGATGCTGCTGCAAACTGACTGCGTTGGGTTGGCGTTGACATGATGGAAATATATCCGGCGGATTTTGGCTGTCACTCTAACAGTAGTGAAGACTGCTGGTGTTTCTGCACAAATACTTTCTGCAGCGAAATCAAAGGTGTCGTTGTTGTCGTTGTTGCTGGTAGGTGGTATGGATGTTGGGCTTTTTCGTCTATGCAGCTTTGACGTCCTCGGCACAGGTAGTGAAATGGCAGGTCGCCCACCACAAGAAGAAGGATAAAATATTGAGAGTAGGAGTGCTGAAAGTGGAGGAGCAGCAGCAACGACGGACGTCGCATCACAGATTATTTATCCAGCATCAAGTAACGTACAAAAAGCTTCGACGGAATTACAGACCGGTTGAATTTCCGTGAACCGACGTTTAAGGATTTCAACTCCTTCCATAAGTATTTGCACAAGTCGAGCGATTGCCCATTCAAAGCAATGGACACATGGGCACTTCTCCTTATGGTTGCGACAGAACAGACGAATTGCCCTAGATCTTACGTGTCTGAGTATCGGCATACATAATAGCTCTGCAAGTTGTCATAATACGAAGAGAAGGAGGAGGAGGAGGAGGAGAAAACCGCCCTGCATGAATATCCAGCATTTCACAATACTGCTCAGACTACTCGGACTACTTAGAAAATGTATAATCTCATAGGTATGGATAGTACATGCGTATATAAGAAGTTAGATTGAACACATCCCCACCGCCCAGTGGCAGAATTTTGGGAAATTCGGCAATTGTGCACAAACTCTCCGCGAAGGATAGCCAGTCGTTGGTGGGAGACAGACCATGAAAAGACAAACCCAACCACTGCTTCAGTTCCTATTTTGTCACCGGTAGTTACTCTAGTCAGCGTTGCCAGCTCTAGAGAGTACAAGTAAGGGGAGACATGCAACGACAACCCGTTCATCCCTACCAACCCTTGCTGGAAGAAGCGGACGAAGGAGACAGTCTTTGGGATCAGCTGAACGATGAACAGTCACGGGAAGTGCAGCAACATCAGTCGCGATTCAGAGCCACGGATCCTCATACGTCACGAACCAATCATTGGGTGATTGCTCAAAGCATCGCCTGGAATACAATACAACGAGTGGGCGTTGCTACGGCATCCGCCTGGACAGCAGCCCAGCAGGCATGGCGTCAACATCCACGATCGTCACAGCCTTCCACGGATTTAGATTTTGATGAACAGTTTGGGATTCAAGATTGGAGATCAGACCCGTATGCGGATGGTATGAACGAGCCGACAGCGGCTCCTACGTCGTCCAACAATACTCGCTCCAACAACAACAATAACACCAACAATGCACAGCCCAACGCAGGATACCCCTTTGTCATTCTGCGACAATATCCCTCCAGGATTGCTCTCCAACGAGCTAGAGATCATTGGGGGATCGTAGCCAACATGGACCTTTTTCTCACTCATCTCTATCAGTACTACTACGATCGAGGTCTGGTTCCCATGTTTTGCAAGTTTCTTGTGGAGATTGTCACTCTACTCATTACATTATGGTTTTCCAGAATACTCTTGTATCGAGTCAATTGGCCCAAATTGATTACTTGCAAGGATGAAGAAACGTGTCTACCACACTGGTCAGACTATTATTTTGATTCTTCCATGACAGCCAACTTTTCCTGGAACTTTTGGGTCCTGGTCCAAGGCTATACTCTATTGTTTTTGGCGTATGCGGTCTTTCGAGTTTGGTCCTTTTGGCGGTCACTGCAACAGGCTTGGACATGTCGGTATATTATGCATGAAAAACTTGGTATTAGTCCGCGAAAGCTGCAGGGCGGGGCGGTTCCCTGGGATGTTGTGGTGGAGAAACTCGTGCAGGTCCAAGATTCGGGAGAATACCGCATGGCCTTGTCATCTCTGGATCCACTCCGGATAGCGCAGCGCATTATGCGCAAAGAAAACTTTCTCATTGCCTTTTGGAATCAACGTTTGTTGGATGTGCACATTGGAGGACGTCCCTACTGGTGTCCAAGCTTGGAATGGAGTGTGCATTGGTGCATTCTTAATTTCATGTTCAACCACAAATACGAGATTCGGCCAGCATTTTTGTTAGATGCTCCTTCCTTGGAGCGACGGTTACAAGTGTTTGGGGTGGTGCATTTGCTCTTGCTTCCGTTTCTTCTCTTGTTTCATATTCTTCATTTTTTATTCCGGAACGCATATGATTTCAAGACTTCTCAACAGTACATGGGAAACAAGCAATGGTCAACGGTTGCCCAGTGGACGTTTCGCGAATTCAACGAGTTGCCCCACCTGTTTGAGCGCAGGATGGAACCATCCTACGAGGCAGCTGATGACTATCTAAAGCTCTTTGGAACATCAGAATGGATGGCAGCTTTAGGCCATATTTTGGTATTTTTGGGAGGAGCTATTGGGGGTGTTCTCCTAGTATTGGGAGTGCTGAATGATGCAATTCTGCTTCATGTTCAACTATGGGGTCGCAACCTGCTCTGGTATGCGGGAATTGCCGGGATTGTGTACTCGGTCGGAAAGGCCTTGTTGCCGTCCAAAGACGCACAACCGTCTGTGACGAGAAACTTGTTTTCTGACATGGACACGGCACTGAAAGAGGTATCATCCCATACACACTATTACCCAGAACATTGGAAGGGGCGAGGATGGGACAAGAAAGTTCACGGGCAATTTGGTTTAATGTATGATTCCAAAGTGAAATTGTTTCTATACGAACTCATGGCACTCATTTTGGCTCCATATCTGCTGTTTGCCAAGCTATCCAAATGTGCTCCAGCTATCTGTGAGTTCTGTATGGGTATCAAGGCAAAGTCTGCTGGCATTGGGGACGTATGCGGATTCGCCACCTTTGATTTTGACGTGTATCGCGATGAAGCCTGGGATGGCAAAACACTTGGACACTCCATGATGCAAGAAACATCGAAACCTCACGAATCCTTGGCGGAGTCGGTTATGCGAACTGGGAACTTGGAAGAAGCAACTCGACTACATCCCAAACCGAAGGCACGAGAAGGAAAGATGGAGAAATCTTTCTTTAGCTTTCAGTCGGCCTATCCAAATTGGAAATGTTCCACATCAGGACAATCACTAGTTGATCGTGTGGAAGAGTACAAGCAAGCTCAGTTGGCAAACATGTACAGGGAACGTGATCTATACATTAAGGCGGCGGCTCGCCAACTGGAGACGTTGGCTAAACTGGAGGAGTCTCAAAGAGATCATTCTAGTGATCTACCTATCCAAGCAAACTATGTACCACAAATGCCACCAGCTGATGCGGATGCAGGAACTCACCCATCTCCCAAGGAACCCATTCGACGCCCTCCTTCCCCACCACCGATGCAGACTCTACAAGGACTCCGACCACGACGAACGCCCCCCCCTTCCAATTTTGGAAGTACTTTTCAGGAAAGCCCTCAGACTTCAAACCCAATAAACTCCCAAATGAGAAGTGGGTCCACTCCATCCAGTGTGACGTCGGTATTATTTTCTGCAGCAGTACCCCAAGGACAACGGGGTGCAAATGGCTCAACGAGTGTACCTCATCCCGAAACCTTGGCCTCTAGTCAGGAGCCGGAGCCGGCCGAATCTAATTTGGATTTATCATTAAGAGATCGAGAAGAATATTCCACGGAACAACGCAACATTTTGGCAATGTCCATGCAGAATCCAAATGACATGTTGACCGGCAATTTCCCCCATTTCCCAGTGACAAATGCAGAACGTGGTGCAGAACGTCAATACTATTGGCTAGAAAGATTCCGTGAACATTTGGAGCAGCAACAACAACATCAACAACGGGTTCTATCTACGAACAGTGAACCAACAATTCCAATTACTACTACGACGAATACACTCGGCGGTGACGAACAGCCTCGAAGAGCAAGTCATCAAGGAGACGACTCTACAAGAACCACAACATCAGCTGGAACTGATTCTGCTTTCCAAACAGCGTCTGGGAGGTCGTTTTCATAGATTTGCCTCGTCGGTGGTATTACAACTTGAAATTGGAAAAGGGGTACTAGAGTGGTTATCAAAGTACTAACGTTAGTATCGCTTCTCTTGTGAGTTGTCGAGGTCATGGTAGCATCATCGCATCGTCCTCTCTAGTTTTCTGCTGGACCAACAAGGTTGCTATGACTACAGTTGGTTGCCAATCGGTACCCAAGCGTGAACTGGGGCTTGGCTATAACCCCTGTTGTTCGCGCGGTGTCAGAACATTCGCACGTACCTGACATTATTTCTACCTAGAATTTCTACCAGAGGAATGGTTTGATAAATTGGTGACAACCGTCGAACCCTATCTTGGTGGTCTTCGTTAATTCTGCACCACAACGAGGTTCCATCCAGCCCTTGGATCCATCAGCGGAGGCGTCAGCATGTAGTTGAAGGGAGATCCTGTTTCGAATCCTGGTTTCAGCTGTCTCTGATGACGCTCCCTCCTCCTCGGAATCGGGTTGTTCACGGTGAAATTATGGTGTACCTACTACTAGAGAGCCAGAGATGTAGATCTCCGAATGTAGATCTAGCACCGTAACGGTAGCTGTAGGAGTAGCAAACAATCTCTATGTTGTATATTAATGTAGATAGCGAATACACTGAACGGGCAATGCAGTGTGCGGGTACAGCAACAAAATGGTCACGTGCGTAACTCAATTTGGGCTGCATAATAGCTCTAGTGGAGACAAAATGAATACAAAGTTGGCATGAAGATAGAAAGGTGACGGTTGACGTGTCAGTAGTCAAGACACTGCCAACCTTTCCTCGCCAAGGTCCCGGACGGCAACCTAGCCACAACTTCCTCGCCTTTCGGGTAACCTTAGTCCAACATCACCTCTTGGATATCTGTCGTTGCGGGTGTCACGACTTGGAAGGGCTGGTATGGAACTAGCCCAAGATTCAGTGGTATAATCCGAATCTTGAGGCGCAAGTGGCAAACTTCCACCCATCACAGAGTTCGGACTTTCGCCATCAAACGGATTGGATATCACCTTGGTGAGCTGCGGAGAGGTATCAGAGGTCCAGCGGCAAGGCCGATTAAGGGTGCGGAGATCGGCAAAGCTATTTCTTGAGATGGGTCGCATTCTGCTCGGCTGGGTAGACTGTACTGACTTTGGAAGAACTCGTGCATTATCCGAAACGAGAACCAATCTTGAAAGATCATCGGCAGATTCATCAATCAGCTTATTGAGATGTGTATGAATTGGACTTGGATCTTCCAACAAAGAGTCCTCATGAACTACGGCTGGGAGAGATTTCCTCATGATAGACTGATAGGTGTCGGTTTCAGGAAGAACGTCAGAGGTCATGTGAGTGCAGCCAGGTCTCCGAAAACACACGAGCCCGAGAATTTATGACAAGGGGCTTCAAGAACAAATAATGCAGCGCCAAAAACGTAAGTCAAGGGAACATTTTTCGTCGCGAGACATCGTGGCCAGACAGAAATTTGTTAACTAAGTGGTGCCGGTCAATGCTTAATTGATTCAAAATCGCGACACATACGCGAAATATAAGTGCACTATATGACAGATGTGGTGTTCTACGATCCCGATATCCTTTCCAGTTTGCATTGTACGGGAACACTTAAGAAAGCCGCATCTATGTTCGATTTTTACCCAGTATGATAAGCCGGCCATGCTCTTGCGCACATGCGTACAGACGTTCTCGACAGCTGGGCAGTGAACGAAACTACTATACATACAGAACAGGACTCAGCAATTCAGTATGGTGACAATGGCGAATGGTAAGTACTTCACTCTACCGGTAGGTATTTGCTGTGCAACTTGTTGCTTTTACTGGTTCATTGACTCTAAAGGAAATAATGATTGCATGAGAGCTACAACATGAGGGGCGTTAGAACGAGTGCTCGTGTGTTCTTGCAGACCGTAGTAATTAGCAATGCGTAGATGATGATGAAAAGGAGAGGAGGGTCAAAAGGAGGAGACCACCTTCTTGCTTGTACGAGACCTTTTCTAAACTTGGCTGTTTAGTTGGATTGAAGTTGGAGGTGTCGTAGAGTCGTAGTCATCACTCTATGGTGAAGCGCCTACAATATGGAATATGGAAGTTCATTATATGCAGGAGTCAAACTGCTTCATTTCAAGGGGTAGTTTTCGTTCCTTTTGTGAATTGTTCCCAAACTCTACTGAGAAGATGGAACACCGACACCTAAACACAATGGCTGTTCTCAGAATCGTCACGCATACTACTAACGGTCACATTTTATGGTTCTCAAACCTCATGGCGTAGGTGAGGATGAAGCATGAAACTGCTGCAGTGTACAACAACCCAAACTACTACTGTACTAACTACGAAAATCTTCTTATCCACTAATATGGAAGAAGGGAACAAAAAACAAAGAAACTGTATGTGTAGAGGACGGCGACAATCTCTCCATTCTTGCAATGGCAGAGTGCGAGTAGTGTTCGAGTCAACCAATCGTCCAGGCACATACGGCGCAATAGCAGCAACATGTCAACATCACTCACAAAAACGAAGTGTGTCTCCTTTTCGGGGGAACCTGAACGATTCGTTGTACGTTTAGTACAGTATCATCTGGTCAATATGGTTGTGATGCGAACTGAAAACCCCGGAACAAGGTATAAAATAATAATGGTTCGCGGGCAACAGAATTCAAAAAGGCAACGGGCTTCCTTCTTCGTCGTCGCCGCCGCCCTCCATTCATCATCATCATGATGCATACATGCATCATGGTATCATAATATACCGCAACACATTCGAACGCCGATACCAGTGATGGATGGTCACCTGGTCACTCATCTTCCGTCTCCAACGACAATCGGGGTGCCTTCCCCATGGAAAACCAGTCAAACTCTTTGTTGAGCCTTGCTTCGGTTTCATTCCACCGCGAGGAAACTTGCTGTGAATGCCACATGGCAAGACCACTAGCAACTAACCCCACAACAGGGATGGTGGGGATCAATGCCGTGGAGGAAATAGCACCCAGTTGGGACAATTGCATAGCCCTGCCTCCTTGCAATGTTTGCCATTTGCCTGACTTGCACCAGACTGCCACGGTTTCACAGTTGCTTGTTAGAACATGATAATCTGGAATCCAATGTTTACATTCTTGTAGAAATTGAACGCGCAGCAGGGTGGTCTCGACTGGACTGGGTTGTGCTCCGGAACACGTGCCGGGTCTCCAAGTGAGACATTCAATGGGGTTGGCATGGTACTTGACACAATGCCATTTTCTTGGATTGGGTTCAATGACAATTCGAAATCCTCCTGTGACTCCATTGCCTGATGCTGCTTCGGTTGCCACGCTTGTGGAACGAATCAAAAAGGAAAGACCGCTTCCTTGGGTCCCTGTACCTGTACTTTCACCTACATCTAGTAAAGCAGCATTGGTGAACTCGGCAATGCGCATGGCATGATTGTCATTGGTATCCAAAACAATTCCATGATGTTGATACATGGTACACCACATGTAGATGTGATCACCGGGTTGTAGAATCTCGCCACCGGCAGCCACACAGAATGGTTCTTCCATGTCATTCTGTTCTTCAAAATCTAGTTTGTACATGTCCAAGCCTTCAATGTTGGCATCATCGTCGTCTACAACAGGAACTACTAATCTCTCTTCTAAATCAAGAGCTTGTAACTCATCGTCGTTGAGTTCCATGGACTGCAACGTTGTTGCATGAGGAGGATGGGCGATTTGCACCGTTGGCGTCGTCATGATGCTGGTCATGTCAATCAGTGGTCTTTTTTGAAACAACCAACCAATCAAATGCACAAAACAGGTGCACACGAATGCTGGACGTCTGCTGTCAACCGTCCTACGCGAGCATTGGCATTTTGACTAAATGGAATAAAACTAGGATGTTGTCTCGAGAACATTCCACAACTAACTCTAAATCAAGTTATTTCTCTCTCTCATCTCCACAACATATACGTACCAAACACGTTATTCCCCTTTTATAGTCCCTTGTTGTAGTAGAAAACCTTGTATGGCTCTTGTGTCTTGGGATCAAGCATCTTTTGGAATGCAGGCTCAACTTGTTCGGCAGGGATGGAAGCAATTTGTGGGAAAATGGCAACGGTGGCAGGGAGTCCCAATCCAAAACTGATCAACAACAAAAAGGTGGTCATGGGAACACGGGTAGCTGGGTTGCGAGCGACAATCTGTCCGAGAGGTCCAGCTTCGGTCATGAGCAAAGGAGGGAGGAAGTAGACAGGAGCTTGAAGGATGGCCCGACTCAAGGTAGTCGAGTTCACGCCTTGGGCAGCAGCAACCTTGGATGTTTCGGTAGAAGAAACAACCTCTCCAGCCTCATTCAAAAGGTGGATTCCACTATCAATCTCGGGACTACGGACAATATAGCAATTCAAGGAACTGGCGACAATAGCCGAGGGAAAGGCGACGAAACTCATCAACTTGGCGGCTTGTGCAGGGGGGTAACGTTTCTGGACAAAAGTAGCAAGTCCAAAGGCAACCACCAAAGCAGATCCGACCGCAGCAGAGTAAGATTTCATGAGAGTAGCATTGTCCATGGGGCTGGAAGCGTTTCGGTTCTACAATTTTGCAAAAAAGTCATAATGAGGTATTCTGTTCATTGACCAGTCATTTGATCAGCAATTGCAACCAGAAAGAAATTCAAAAACGTACGAAATAGTTCACCAAGGCATTTTGAGATTGATTGACCCAACTCCAGAACAATAGCGAAGGAGTCGAGGTGGAGGCGACCATGGCAACACAAATGGGTCCATTGAAGGGAACATATCCACTCATACGGAAAGGACGGGGAATTACGTCACCAGTATCAGGGTGCAAAGCAGCATCTGTGATTCTGCGGGCCTCCCACAATTCGCGATCCTTGGAACGGTCCGAGGCATACTCGGTAGCACGTTCCAAAACCTTTTGGGCTTCCTTCACTTGAGCCTCGGTGTAGATGAGGAGGTAAGGATCACAGGCCAAAAGCATGCGGCAGAAACGACCCTGAAAAGTGCTGGCGTCATACCGCTGACCCTTTTGAGATGGATCGTAGGGCAAACAGGAATCAGCTGTTGCCTGTTCCACTGCAGCCGAAAAGGCAGCGACGACACCGACTCCTGCCATGGCGGCAGCGAGGGAAGGTACAATAGGCACAGAAGTCGAAGCACCAGACTTTCCTGACTGAAAGCGGCGGGCAACTCCGGCGTAATGGGGCTTCAAAGCTTGAAGGTTTCGGCTGACAAACGAGTGCATCATGGTCCAAGATTCCAAATGCTCACTTTTATGTGCAACTGCAACGGAGTTGAGAGTTCTTTCTCAGTCCTAAACAAATTGTGGCTAGCGCTGGCTCGTGTGACGTCTGTCCCGAATCGTCTGTCCCGTGTCAGGCAGGATTGATCCATATTTTATGAGTTGAAAATGACTTCTCAAAATTTTCAACGCCAGCGGGCCTTAGGTTCACCGACTTGCATTCAAGTTATCCCATCTCTCTTCGCCTATTGGCTTTGATCTTGTGTAGTAACTGTTCTAATACTTTTAACAAAGTATTTTGGGTCATTGACCCAAACTTGTTAAACTACTTTTTGAGACCGGGAGGTTCCCTTGTGCTTGCACAATATCCTCCACGCATGGTCTTGGCATTTCACGCACCGCCTTGACTCGTGCACCCCCCCCCCAAACAACACCTATCCCCATCATATTATCCCCTCACCTTTTGGTGAAGCTGCCATGACGCAGCATCTATTAGATAGTAGTATACTAGTCGTTGTATTCGACATTCTATTATTACAAATTTTCATTGATAACCTCTCCCTTAGAGGCATCCGTAAATGTCGTCACAGCAGGTCGTACAACATGTACACTCCACCTCACTGCAGTCTGTCCAAAACTGGTTAAGATCCAAATCGCAAATTTCGTCACACATGGGAGCACTCAGATCGTTAGAATCCAAGTAAAGCTGCTCCAAGCGATCCAGTGCTTGGATCTCACAAGGGATTGTTCCAGTTAGATCGTTGTTGTAGAAGGAAAGTCCAGCCATCCTGGCCATCAATCCAACCTCCGTTGGGATGGTTCCCGTAAGCCCGTTAGAGCCCACATCTAGCACCTGAAGTTTCGTCAGTTGACCCACCTCGGTAGGAATGGTGGATCTGAGTGCGTTATTGAAAAAGGTCAAGTGAGTTAGGGCCGTGAATAGACCCAACTCTGTAGGAAGCGAGCCACCGAGGGCATTCGCTGACATGTCGACATACTTCAGCAAGGTTAGTTCACTGATGTATGTAGGAATAGTGCCGCTCAATGCATTGTCAGAAATCAAGATACTTTCCAATCCGGTGGAGAGCAACGATAGCTCATCGGGTAAAGTTCCTTGCATGTTGTTCTCCCGCAAATCTAGAATCTTGATGTTGCCTCGACTGTCGCAAATGGAATTCGACGTTTCTGTCGTGAACCAATTGCACTCGTTTGCCGTGGTTAGCCACAAATAATCGCTGCCCCATTCTTCACCGTTGGTGGCGTAATACAGAGTTGCCATGGCATACCTCTGAATCAATCTGTCCGCGTCATCAGCATAACCTGTGTTCTTGTTCGATTCCAACCACTCCAAAGCCTTCGACTGTGGCGAATTGGCATCTTCCAAGCTGGCACCACCATCTGGTGCCACCGATTCAATCAAATCTCGAATTGAATCAATAGAATCGTTGCATTCTGAGTTCGTGCAGCAACTACAACTGAACGTACTCCCGCAGGATGCTTCTAGATTGCTCAACCCAAGAGCACACACCTCACTCGGCATGCTGCCAGTAAGCGGGTTGTTTCTCAAATAGAGATTCTGCAAATTTCCCAACAATCCAAACTCTGTCGGTACCGTGCCTGTAATCGCATTGTTGCTCAACCACATGGTCTGAATACTCTCCAGATTTCCCAATTCCGAAGGTAGAGGACCTGTGAGAGCGTTTGTATCCAAATCAATATACTGTAGTTTTTCCATGTTCCCAAGTGTTGTTGGGATACTGCCAGTGAGTTGGTTCGAAAATAGATCCAATGCCACCAAGTTCGTGAGGAAACCCACTTGCGTCTCGATTTGACCCGAAAAATCGTTGTCGTAGAAATCAACGACCAACAGTTGGCTTGACAAGGTTGCAAAATCAGCCCACGGAATGGTTCCTTGGATGCCATTGGTGTCCAAATCAATCTCGTCCAACAGTCCGTTCGAATTGCAAACCGGATCTTCACTTTCAGATGTATACCACTCGCATTCATCCCCATCAGTCAGCCATCCATCATTATTGGTCCAGTCACCCCCATTGGTTGAATAAAACAATGCGGCCAGGACGTATCGTTGCAAGCGTCGCCTATTGCTGTATGATCTCAAATTTTCATTCTCCAGGAGCCATTCCAATGCCTGAGACTGAGGACTGTCAGAATCTAGCAAAGGATTGGAGCCGTCAACATCTTCTAGGGCATCAGTGATTAAAGCAATCACACCATCTTCCAGGGAAGTTGGAGAAGATGTGGGTTCAAAACCCGGTGCATATGTTGGTTGTGAACCTTTCGTATCATCGGTTGATCTGAACTTATCAACCAAGAAAATAGCTGCCACAGCCGCACCACCCAAAAGGAGCAACGCCAAAAATAGCCAACCAAAACGACGACAAGCACTCCAGTCGGTTTTGTCGCCAGCATCATGGTTGAGCTTGTCACCTGCGGAGTCGTCACCCTTGACAGTTCCCTGCTCCAAGTCCGGTGGCTGGTTGGGCTCAAAGTGCGATATAATCGTTTGGTCATTTCCCCATGAAACTGAAGAAGACCGTTTGATGGGTGTTTGCACCTTGTTGACTCTATTGCTCTCTTCTTTTTGCAACTCACCAAAGGACAATGATTCTGAGCTAATCGACTTGTCATCCAAACCATCAGAGAAGCTAGCCTTCTTTTGCATGAAAGGCGACCGCGGTGGTGACTTGTCGGCAGAAACGGCATCAGGAAAACCTTGTTCCACGTCATGGGAGCTTTCTTTCGAAGAAGCTTCTGAGTCATGCAGAGACACCTCGAAGCTGATCTGTTCAGAAATCTCCCCAGACTTTGACAAACCTTCATCTGATGGGGTAGATTGATTATCATCAGTTGAAACGACGGAAGGCTCCTTGCTCTCAGACGTCACAGATGGCTCGTCCTTTTTTGATGGTACAGACCGTTCCTCGTTGGTCGAAATGAAAACAGGACTTGATTTCGTAATAGGTGGAGATTGAACCATGTGAAAGAACTTTCCTTCTTCCAAATGTTCAAAGATGGAAGGTTTGTTCAAAAAGTCAGGAATCATCTGCGTCGTAACAGTTGCAACGACGGGCGAATACGAATATGCTTCCACGGCTGGTGCAGGCATTACCCTGGCAGATCTGGAAGAGTCAGAGGAGCACGAACTCACAGGAGTGGGCGAGGGTGGAGATTCGACAGCAGCGGACCTGAACCAAGACGAAAAGAGGGTGTTGTTGACGAGACTTTCCTCCTTTTTCTTTCCTGGAACCCAACCAGAAGAAATGGAGGAGTTCGTAGATGATTCCGCGCCCGGTACACGTGCATTCTCTGTGTCATAGTCCAACGAGTGTCGTGGTGGTTTCGATGCATTTGCTCTCCTAGCATGAGCAAACTGAGGTGCCCAAGTGGAAGAGTAGGAAGAATTTGCGTATGGTTCAAACGTGTACGTCTTAACCTCACTGGATGGACCATCAGGCTTTACACCCATGGAGTTCAAACCAATAGTTCCCAAACTTTTCTCTTCATCTGGGGGATCAGGGCGCTGTGCCTTTTCATAACCATCTGAACCCTCACGGCGAATGTACGAAAGAAGATTCCAATCATTAACTGGTGCAAACCACGAAGCGATGTGTTTCTCGTCCGAATTCTCTCGTTTCGAAGCTGTTTCAAGAGCATCTGCTTCCACTTGCGATGGTGTATCATCCCAAGTTCGCAAGCGTTCATATGCCTTTGCAAGGAAAGAGTTGGGAGGTGACGGGCCGTTGTCTTGTTTGTCGTCAGCCGTGAGCGATCGAGCCTTTTCGGTACTATCCTCGACCGACTGCATCAACTCTTGTGCGCGTTTTGACATGGAAGATTTTGAAACAATGTTGGCAAGACTGAATTCAGGTATTTCTGTGGCCACGGCCTTGGGTTGTTTCTTTTTCTTTTCCTTGGTCGAACTACTTTTGTCTCCTTTTGTCGTAGAGTGACTCTTCTCAGCCTTGGTTGAATGGCTGCGCAAGCTGCCTTGTGGAGATACACTCTTCTTGCTCTTTGCCGATGCCTCGAAATCCGGTACATCCCACGACTTATTTCCTGAAGATCCAGAAGCGGAGCTATGAGTTACCGAGGGTGGCAGATCAAAGTTCAAGTCCAAAGCAGGCGGAGTCCAGAATTGTGGACTAGCTTGAGAGTCCTCTTTGTCACTTTTGTCGCTCTGGTCCTGGTATTTGGCAGTATCTTCTTGAATTCCTTGCAAAACACTTTCGAAGGTTGGAATGTTTGATCCGGCAATGAAACCATCGCTTGAGACGGGCAACTTTTTGGTAGATTTCTTTGATCCCGAACCTGAGGAAGAAGAACTTCCCGATGATGATGACGATCCAGAAGATGACGACGATCCAGATGATCCGGACGAAGACCCTTTGGAGGAGTTCTCGGAATGAGACGTTTTGCTTCGCCTCGAAGAACCACCAACAGATCTAGAACCTTCCTTCGTCTCCTCTGTCTTGGTCAGCTCCTTACTGCGGGTGCTAGGGACCGACGATGCCTTGCTCTTGGCAGAAACAGCCCCGCGTGAGGTCTTGGATGCCCTGGAAGAAGAAGCTGACCCATCCTTGCTTGAACTTGCGGATTTCTTTGACAAAACATCAACATCAGGACGTGACGAAGAACCTGAGGACTTGCTTCCCGAATGTGCAGAAACACCAGACACGTGTGTTTGGTCTTCTAGTGCCAAAACGGGAGGCACCTCCCCAATCGCTGCATCTTGTTGTTGTTGCGGTTCAACCTTGGCATCCTTCTTCGACGACTCCTTTGACTGGGTCGAGACGTCTGTCTTGAGGTCCTTCTGCGTACTGCGGACGGACTCTTTGGGACGGGACTCAACGGATTTGTGTCCCGACTTGGTCGATTGCGTCTTGGAGGAGGACTTGCTTCTGCTTCCAGTGGAAGCCTTCGAAGAATGCGACAAGGAATGACCATCAGATTTCTCGTGAGAACGTCTTGAGCCCCGAGAGGAGCTGTGCTTGCTATTCTGCTGGGAACTGGAATCATGTTTTGATTCCACAGCTGCGAGTTTTTTCTCACTGGCGCCTAGCGACACTCGTGACGTTGACCTGGACCTGGACGACCCACTGCTGGAGGCTTTGGATCCCTCCTTGGATATCATATCTGTAGGAATTGCCTCATCCTTTTGTGATGTAGATCTGGTCCCTGATTTAGAAGATGTGCTCTCTCGGGGTGAGGACGAAGTTGGAACTTCCTCTTTGCCGCCTCTAGTCGCTTTCGACTTTGATTTCGATGCTGAGGAGGTACTGCCTGACCGAAGGGAAACATCCGAATGATGGGCTTGGTCGTGTTCAGTAAGCTCCAAAACTGGTGGTACCCCGATACTCTCAGCCTGGCTGTCTTTCGATTCAATTTCTCGTGCAACCGTCGTTTCGGGTCCTGTCTCTACGGTTTCCCGTGGTGTCAATGCAGCATCCTCTGGTTTGGCCCAGGATGATCGATCACCTGATTTTGTAGACCTGGACCTAGAGGATGTCTTGCTCTTGCTCGAAGACCTTGAATGTGTCACAGAATGGCGTCCGGAGACGCTCTGAGATCGCCCAGAACGATGAGATGAACTCTTTCGGCTGCTGCGGCTTGAGACTGATCCATCTTTGGCGTTGACAGCCTCATGCTTGCTTTGAGAGGATCTTGAAGATGCCCTCGAGCTAGCCCCGGACTTGCTGGACCTCGAAGATCCACTCCTGGTGGATCTGGAACCTGCCGATGATGCGACCTCCGTTGGTTCACCTCTGGGAGCCTGCTTTCCTTCTGCGACAGGCACCGAATCATGAACTTTGGAAGAGACCGTACTTGAACCTTTTCTAGAGGACGATCTAGAGGATGCTCCAGAGGATGATTCCCCAGATGATTTCGAGGAGGCTCTGCTGGACGCCCGTGAACTCTTCGAAGATTCCGACAAGTGACTGTCAAAGGACTTGGAACTCTCCACACCAACTGTTGCTGGGATCGCATCCGGTTGCTGTTCACCAATTCTAGCACTTTGGTCACCCCTCGACCTGGCCTCGCTTTCCAAAGGTGGAGGCATATCAGCGGTGGCAACACCGTGGGACGCATTTGTGGGTGTGATTGCTTTGGGCTGTCGTCGCTGTCGGCGTTCAGACCTAAATCGCTGCACGGCCTTGACTTCGATCTCTCCCAAGCCATCGCCGTTTTGCCATTTTTCGAAAGAGTCCAAACCCTGCAATTCATCCTTGTTGTAGTCCTCCCCTTCTTCCTGGCGTCGCAACAACTCATCGAGCATGTCCATTTCGGCCGAAGTCAGACTCGAGTCACTTGCGTCATCGAAATTCGGAAGAGGTCCGTAGACTTCAAGCTCTGGAGAAGACGCGGTACTCTTTTCACTCTCCACTTCCACCGCCGATTCATCTGTTTCACTCGCTTCGACAGGTGGAGCGCCAGAACCAGCAAGAGTTGTAGCTCCGATGACCGGCATCCCAGTTGGTAGGGCCCACCCTTCCACCTCACCTATGCCTCTCGACAAATCCTGGACGCCTTGTGGTACGATTGGCAATGGTGCGCTACTAGCTGGTCTCTCGAATGGTCCATCGTGCGATTCTTGGACTGGCTCCGGAAGTCGTCCTTCCGGTGTGTACTTATCAAATTTGGGTAAATCGTCGGTCGGAAGGCCTCCTTGGGGAAGAGATGCTGTTTGTTCTGTTTGCTCTCCATACAGAAGTGGTTGAGGTGGGACACCAGGGACTTGTACATCGTTTGTAGCTTGAGGATTGGCTTCTCCCGAGGCAACGTACTTCTCGATCTCCTGCACTTTTTGAAGTTCCACTTCAGTCAATTCTTCTCCAAGGAGATTTCGAGCGAAAAGACTCAATGCATTCAAACGATCTTCGTCAATTGGAATTCCTTGTTCTTTCTTCTCAAGCAGGTTTTGGAACTCGTGCCTTAGATGTCTTTCTCTCTTCCTTGCCTGTCGGAAATCTTGAAGCGCTTGTACCTCACTTCCTGTCAAATTCTCTCCATGTTGCCATTTTTCGAACGCGGCAAGTCCGTTCATCCGAGGAGTTTCCTCGACTCCGTACAATTCTTCCAATTCCACGGAAGACAACTCAGAGTCAGTCGCGTCATTGAATGGAGACACTGTTCGTGTCTTAACGCCGCCCTGGTTAGTCCAAGCATTCACATCCAGTTGAGAGACCGGTGCTGGAATGGATGTTGAAGGCTCTGCACTAAGCCCAAATGATGACGATAAAGTGCTCAAAGAAGCTGGCGTCTCCTGATTTGTTGTCTCTGCAGGGAGGCCTGGTGCAAAATTAGATGGTTGAGGAGATTCCGCTGCAGTTTCTTTGAGCATCATTTCAGGGCCATCCATATTTCGGGAATGTACAGGGGATGGTGTGGCACTTCCCAGCAGTTCCGGGGAACCCACAGCTGGCTGTTCCGTTGCCGCAGTATGAGCAAATCCCTCAGAAGCAAGTTCCTGCTCTGCAAAACCCGCACTAGAAGTGACCCCCTCTGATGCCGTCAATGGATCTCTTGGAGAGTCCATGTACGCTTCCATGGACAGCACAGGTGGATGAACACTCTGAGTAACACCAGCTTCAACCTTCGTTTCAACTACCTCAGTCCACAGAGCCTGTTCACTTTCAAGAGTACCTGCTCTGGAGTCCTCGAAAAACTCTGAATTAGGTGGTGCCCATGCAGCGCCGCTCGACTCATGCTCAGACTCCTCATCACTTCCGTTTGTTGAACTTCCACTGCTGCTTCCACTACTGGAGCCATCCGAATCAGCCTTGGAGTCCTCGAAGTATCCGGCGTCCGGGGGTGTCCACTCGGCACCGTCAGCCTGGCTCGGTGTATCGACAACCTCGGTCGAGGGCGTACGCTCACTTTCAAGAGTACCTGCTCTGGAGTCCTCAAAAAATTCAGATCCAGGTGGTGCCCATGCAGCGCCGCTCGACTCACGCTCAGACTCCTCATCACTTCCGTTTGTTGAACTTCCACTGCTGCTTCCACTACTGGAGCCATCCGAATCAGCCTTGGAGTCCTCGAAGTATCCGGCGTCCGGGGGTGTCCACTCGGCACCGTCAGCCTGGCTCGGTGTATCGACAACCTCGGTCGAGGGCGTACGCTCACTTTCAAGAGTACCTGCTCTGGAGTCCTCAAAAAATTCAGATCCAGGTGGTGCCCATGCAGCGCCGCTCGACTCACGCTCAGACTCCTCATCACTTCCGTTTGTTGAACTTCCACTGCTGCTTCCACTACTGGAGCCATCCGAATCAGCCTTGGAGTCCTCGAAGTATCCGGCGTCCGGGGGTGTCCACTCGGCACCGTCAGCCTGGCTCGGTGTATCGACAACCTCGGTCGAGGGCGTACGCTCACTTTCAAGAGTACCTGCTCTGGAGTCCTCAAAAAATTCAGATCCAGGTGGTGCCCATGCAGCGCCGCTCGACTCACGCTCAGACTCCTCATCACTTCCGTTTGTTGAACTTCCACTGCTGCTTCCACTACTGGAGCCATCCGAATCAGCCTTGGAGTCCTCGAAGTATCCGGCGTCCGGGGGTGTCCACTCGGCACCGTCAGCCTGGCTCGGTGTATCGACAACCTCGGTCGAGGGCGTACGCTCACTTTCAAGAGTACCTGCTCTGGAGTCCTCAAAAAATTCAGATCCAGGTGGTGCCCATGCAACGCCGCTCGACTCACGCTCAGACTCCTCATCACTTCCGCTTGTTGAACTTCCACTGCTGCTTCCACTACTGGAGCCATCCGAATCAGCCTTGGAGTCCTCGAAGTATCCGGCGTCCGGGGGTGTCCACTCAATATTGTCTCGCTCACTTTCTGTAGAGGCTTCGCCGCCAATTGACTCGTCGGGGACGCTCTCTGCATTCTCTTGGCTAACGGACATATTGTCTGATCCAGTGCCAGAACCGGATTCAGGTACGAGATGAGAGAATAGCTTCCGGGTTTCACCTGGATAATTTTCCTCATCTAGGAAACTCTTGAGTGCCTCCATCGCATTCATGGTGAGATCTTCACCTAGCATGGCTTTGCAAAAGAGCTTCAAATTTTCCAACCTAGCCAGATCGTAGGAGTCCCCGTTTTCGCGCTTGTCCAACAGCTGTTGGAATTCTCGGCGATATCCTCGTTCTTGTTGTCGCCGCTTCTTGAAATTATCTAAAATCTCTTGCTCTTCGGGGGTCATCGTTTTGCCATTCTGCCACATGTCAAACAAACTCAACTCCTGTAGACGATCATCGTCAATATTTTCCCCAGAAGTTTTCTTATCCAACATCTCGTTCATTTCATCCAGTTCACCAGAGGACATGCTGGAGCCAGATTGATTCGAACCACTGTTGACACTAGCACCAGTGCCAACCACTGATGCCTCCTCTAAGCGAGAACGTGAACTGTTGGACGAGGACGTGTCGGAAGAATCTGCGGAGTTACTTGAACCAGACTTAGAAACCCTGGAAGACGCTGAGCCAGATGAACTCGACGATGTGCTAGCTGCACTTGATCTCTCACTATCCTTGGAGCCGGAACTCGAAGATGCGAAAGACTCCTCTACTCTTCCACCATCAAATAAATCAGAAGAAAGTCCGGGGTATCCAAGGTCCCTTCGAACGACCACATCAGCGGACAAAACAGGTGTAGCCACCTGATCAGCAGTTTCATCACAAACGCCGGTATCTGCTTCAGAAACACCGGTCCCAGCTTCCGCCTCAGTCTCCATCACGTCAACCGCCGGCTCCTCCAGAGCCATACGATCCACATTTGGCGTTGAAACTGGCGCTGCAACGGCTGCTTCCTTCTCTTCCTTCTCGAAGTCTGCAAGATCCATAAGCTCATCCGATGACAGTTCCTCGCCCAAATGCCGTCTGGCAAACAACTCTAGGCAATACAAACGGTCCTCGTCGATATCCTCGCCATTCTCGCGTCGATCCAACAAGTCCTGGAACTCGCGTCGGTACCCACGCTCTTGTCGACGACGCTTCTTGAAGGCATCCAGATCGACCTTTTCGTCTTCAGTCAACTTCTCACCGCTTTGCCACTTGTCGAACAAGTCAAGCTCGTACAAACGGTCCTCGTCGACTTCCTCGCCATTCTCTTGACGATCCAGCAACTCGTTCAACTCATCAACTTCACCGGATGACAGACTGGAGTCCTCCTCATTCACGGTACCTTCGGCTACTGCCTCAGGAGTTGCAGCGGGAGCAGACGCCTCTGGTGCCTCGGGAGTGACATCAGCCTCGGCAGCCTGTGCCGTCACATCCTCAACATCCACAGCCGATTCTTTCACAGCAGGCACTTCGGTTACCGAATCACGCTCGTAGTCAGATTCGGACCCGGAACTCGAACTTGAACCCGAACTGGAGCTAGAATCCGACCCTGTTGAAGACTCAACCACGTCCGGCTGAGACTCTTCGATCACTTCCAAGCGAGACGCCGCAGCCGCAGCCGCAGCCTCGGCCTCGGCCTGTTCCCTCGCTTTCATGGCAGCCGCCAGCAGTGGCTTCTCAGGAGTCGGGCCCTTGGGGGCCTCAAACAGATCTCCTGATCCCAGCGAGTCCACATCACTCTCATGTTCCTCGATGGGTTGGTTCAACGACGCCAAATGATCGCCCATGTTGGGATCGCCTCGCTTCTTCCTCTCCTCCAACTCTGCCTGTTCACGAGCCTTCATCGCAGCCGCCAACAATGGTCGACTTGGAGGCGGTCCTTTCGGAGCATCGAACAAATCGCCTGATCCCAGCGAGTCACTGTCACTTTCGTGAGCTTCCACGGGCTGGTTCAGCGCTGCCAAGTGATCACCCTTGCTTGGGTCTCCTCGCTTCTGCCGTTCTTCCAAATCCGCCTGTTCACGGGCCTTCATGGCCGCAGCCAACAGACGCTTCGCAGGGGGAGGTCCACTGGGTGCCTCAAACAACTCGCCGGAACCCAATGAGTCGCCATCGCTGGCATGGTCCTCCACCGGCTGGTTCAGGTGTGTCAAATGGCCCATAGGGTCTGACGACGTCGCGCGGAACGAAGGAAAAGCTTCGTCGGGCTCTGAAACCATGCCAGACGACTTGGAATCCACATCAGACTCATCGTGCTCGGCTTCGACTTTTGGTGGTTCAGTCTCAATAGTGGAGTCCGCGTCCTTCGTGTTATCCTTCACTTCTTCTGGGGCCTTGGTACCGGGTTCTGCAGGTGTCGAATCATCAACAACAGGCGATGGAGCTTCCTTTGCCACGGCTGCCTCCTTCTCTTCCTTCTCAAAGTCAGCAAGATCCATAAGCTCATCCGATGACAGTTCCTCGCCCAAATGCCGTCTGGCAAACAACTCTAGGCAATACAAACGGTCCTCGTCGATATCCTCGCCATTCTCGCGTCGATCCAACAAGTCCTGGAACTCGCGTCGGTACCCACGCTCTTGTCGACGACGCTTCTTGAAGGCATCCAGATCGACCTTCTCGTCTTCAGTCAACTTCTCACCGCTTTGCCACTTGTCGAACAAGTCAAGCTCGTACAAACGGTCCTCGTCGACTTCCTCGCCATTCTCTTGACGATCCAGCAACTCGTTCAACTCATCAACTTCACCGGATGACAGACTGGAGTCCTCCTCATTCACGGTACCTTCGGCTACTGCCTCAGGAGTTGCAGCGGGAGCAGACGCCTCTGGTGCCTCGGGAGTGACATCAGCCTCGGCAGCCTGTGCCGTCACATCCTCAACATCCACAGCCGATTCTTTCACAGCAGGCACTTCGGTTACCGAATCACGCTCGTAGTCAGATTCGGACCCGGAACTCGAACTTGAACCCGAACTGGAGCTAGAATCCGACCCTGTTGAAGACTCAACCACGTCCGGCTGAGACTCTTCGATCACTTCCAAGCGAGACGCCGCAGCCGCAGCCGCAGCCTCGGCCTCGGCCTGTTCCCTCGCTTTCATGGCAGCCGCCAGCAGTGGCTTCTCAGGAGTCGGGCCCTTGGGGGCCTCAAACAGATCTCCTGATCCCAGCGAGTCCACATCACTCTCATGTTCCTCGATGGGTTGGTTCAACGACGCCAAATGATCGCCCATGTTGGGATCGCCTCGCTTCTTCCTCTCCTCCAACTCTGCCTGTTCACGAGCCTTCATCGCAGCCGCCAACAATGGTCGACTTGGAGGCGGTCCTTTCGGAGCATCGAACAAATCGCCTGATCCCAGCGAGTCACTGTCACTTTCGTGAGCTTCCACGGGCTGGTTCAGCGCTGCCAAGTGATCACCCTTGCTTGGGTCTCCTCGCTTCTGCCGTTCTTCCAAATCCGCCTGTTCACGGGCCTTCATGGCCGCAGCCAACAGACGCTTCGCAGGGGGAGGTCCACTGGGTGCCTCAAACAACTCGCCGGAACCCAATGAGTCGCCATCGCTGGCATGGTCCTCCACCGGCTGGTTCAGGTGTGTCAAATGGCCCATAGGGTCTGACGACGTCGCGCGGAACGAAGGAAAAGCTTCGTCGGGCTCTGAAACCATGCCAGACGACTTGGAATCCACATCAGACTCATCGTGCTCGGCTTCGACTTTTGGTGGTTCCGTCTCAATAGTGGAGTCCGCGTCCTTCGTGTCATCCTTCACTTCTTCTGGGGCCTTGGTACCGGGTTCTGCAGGTGTCGAATCATCAACAACAGGCGATGGAGCTTCCTTTGCCACGGCTGCCTCCTTCTCTTCCTTCTCAAGTCAGCAAGATCCATAAGCTCATCCGATGACAGTTCCTCGCCCAAATGCCGTCTGGCAAACAACTCTAGGCAATACAAACGGTCCTCGTCGATATCCTCGCCATTCTCGCGTCGATCCAACAAGTCCTGGAACTCGCGTCGGTACCCACGCTCTTGTCGACGACGCTTCTTGAAGGCATCCAGATCGACCTTTTCGTCTTCAGTCAACTTCTCACCGCTTTGCCACTTGTCGAACAAGTCAAGCTCGTACAAACGGTCCTCGTCGACTTCCTCGCCATTCTCTTGACGATCCAGCAACTCGTTCAACTCATCAACTTCACCGGATGACAGACTGGAGTCCTCCTCATTCACGGTACCTTCGGCTACTGCCTCAGGAGTTGCAGCGGGAGCAGACGCCTCTGGTGCCTCGGGAGTGACATCAGCCTCGGCAGCCTGTGCCGTCACATCCTCAACATCCACAGCCGATTCTTTCACAGCAGGCACTTCGGTTACCGAATCACGCTCGTAGTCAGATTCGGACCCGGAACTCGAACTTGAACCCGAACTGGAGCTAGAATCCGACCCTGTTGAAGACTCAACCACGTCCGGCTGAGACTCTTCGATCACTTCCAAGCGAGACGCCGCAGCCGCAGCCGCAGCCTCGGCCTCGGCCTGTTCCCTCGCTTTCATGGCAGCCGCCAGCAGTGGCTTCTCAGGAGTCGGGCCCTTGGGGGCCTCAAACAGATCTCCTGATCCCAGCGAGTCCACATCACTCTCATGTTCCTCGATGGGTTGGTTCAACGACGCCAAATGATCGCCCATGTTGGGATCGCCTCGCTTCTTCCTCTCCTCCAACTCTGCCTGTTCACGAGCCTTCATCGCAGCCGCCAACAATGGTCGACTTGGAGGCGGTCCTTTCGGAGCATCGAACAAATCGCCTGATCCCAGCGAGTCACTGTCACTTTCGTGAGCTTCCACGGGCTGGTTCAGCGCTGCCAAGTGATCACCCTTGCTTGGGTCTCCTCGCTTCTGCCGTTCTTCCAAATCCGCCTGTTCACGGGCCTTCATGGCCGCAGCCAACAGACGCTTCGCAGGGGGAGGTCCACTGGGTGCCTCAAACAACTCGCCGGAACCCAATGAGTCGCCATCGCTGGCATGGTCCTCCACCGGCTGGTTCAGGTGTGTCAAATGGCCCATAGGGTCTGACGACGTCGCGCGGAACGAAGGAAAAGCTTCGTCGGGCTCTGAAACCATGCCAGACGACTTGGAATCCACATCAGACTCATCGTGCTCGGCTTCGACTTTTGGTGGATCAGTCTCAATAGTGGAGTCCGCGTCCTTCGTGTCATCCTTCACTTCTTCTGGGGCCTTGGTACCGGGTTCTGCAGGTGTCGAATCATCAACAACAGGCGATGGAGCTTCCTTTGCCACGGCTGCCTCCTTCTCTTCCTTCTCAAAGTCAGCAAGATCCATAAGCTCATCCGATGACAGTTCCTCGCCCAAATGCCGTCTGGCAAACAACTCTAGGCAATACAAACGGTCCTCGTCGATATCCTCGCCATTCTCGCGTCGATCCAACAAGTCCTGGAACTCGCGTCGGTACCCACGCTCTTGTCGACGACGCTTCTTGAAGGCATCCAGATCGACCTTTTCGTCTTCAGTCAACTTCTCACCGCTTTGCCACTTGTCGAACAAGTCAAGCTCGTACAAACGGTCCTCGTCGACTTCCTCGCCATTCTCTTGACGATCCAGCAACTCGTTCAACTCATCAACTTCACCGGATGACAGACTGGAGTCCTCCTCATTCACGGTACCTTCGGCTACTGCCTCAGGAGTTGCAGCGGGAGCAGACGCCTCTGGTGCCTCGGGAGTGACATCAGCCTCGGCAGCCTGTGCCGTCACATCCTCAACATCCACAGCCGATTCTTTCACAGCAGGCACTTCGGTTACCGAATCACGCTCGTAGTCAGATTCGGACCCGGAACTCGAACTTGAACCCGAACTGGAGCTAGAATCCGACCCTGTTGAAGACTCAACCACGTCCGGCTGAGACTCTTCGATCACTTCCAAGCGAGACGCCGCAGCCGCAGCCGCAGCCTCGGCCTCGGCCTGTTCCCTCGCTTTCATGGCAGCCGCCAGCAGTGGCTTCTCAGGAGTCGGGCCCTTGGGGGCCTCAAACAGATCTCCTGATCCCAGCGAGTCCCCATCACTCTCATGTTCCTCGATGGGTTGGTTCAACGACGCCAAATGATCGCCCATGTTGGGATCGCCTCGCTTCTTCCTCTCCTCCAACTCTGCCTGTTCACGAGCCTTCATCGCAGCCGCCAACAATGGTCGACTTGGAGGCGGTCCTTTCGGAGCATCGAACAAATCGCCTGATCCCAGCGAGTCACTGTCACTTTCGTGAGCTTCCACGGGCTGGTTCAGCGCTGCCAAGTGATCACCCTTGCTTGGGTCTCCTCGCTTCTGCCGTTCTTCCAAATCCGCCTGTTCACGGGCCTTCATGGCCGCAGCCAACAGACGCTTCGCAGGGGGAGGTCCACTGGGTGCCTCAAACAACTCGCCGGAACCCAATGAGTCGCCATCGCTGGCATGGTCCTCCACCGGCTGGTTCAGGTGTGTCAAATGGCCCATAGGGTCTGACGACGTCGCGCGGAACGAAGGAAAAGCTTCGTCGGGCTCTGAAACCATGCCAGACGACTTGGAATCCACATCAGACTCATCGTGCTCGGCTTCGACTTTTGGTGGTTCCGTCTCAATAGTGGAGTCCGCGTCCTTCGTGTCATCCTTCACTTCTTCTGGGGCCTTGGTACCGGGTTCTGCAGGTGTCGAATCATCAACAACAGGCGATGGAGCTTCCTTTGCCACGGCTGCCTCCTTCTCTTCCTTCTCAAAGTCAGCAAGATCCATAAGCTCATCCGATGACAGTTCCTCGCCCAAATGCCGTCTGGCAAACAACTCTAGGCAATACAAACGGTCCTCGTCGATATCCTCGCCATTCTCGCGTCGATCCAACAAGTCCTGGAACTCGCGTCGGTACCCACGCTCTTGTCGACGACGCTTCTTGAAGGCATCCAGATCGACCTTTTCGTCTTCAGTCAACTTCTCACCGCTTTGCCACTTGTCGAACAAGTCAAGCTCGTACAAACGGTCCTCGTCGACTTCCTCGCCATTCTCTTGACGATCCAGCAACTCGTTCAACTCATCAACTTCACCGGATGACAGACTGGAGTCCTCCTCATTCACGGTACCTTCGGCTACTGCCTCAGGAGTTGCAGCGGGAGCAGACGCCTCTGGTGCCTCGGGAGTGACATCAGCCTCGGCAGCCTGTGCCGTCACATCCTCAACATCCACAGCCGATTCTTTCACAGCAGGCACTTCGGTTACCGAATCACGCTCGTAGTCAGATTCGGACCCGGAACTCGAACTTGAACCCGAACTGGAGCTAGAATCCGACCCTGTTGAAGACTCAACCACGTCCGGCTGAGACTCTTCGATCACTTCCAAGCGAGACGCCGCAGCCGCAGCCGCAGCCTCGGCCTCGGCCTGTTCCCTCGCTTTCATGGCAGCCGCCAGCAGTGGCTTCTCAGGAGTCGGGCCCTTGGGGGCCTCAAACAGATCTCCTGATCCCAGCGAGTCCACATCACTCTCATGTTCCTCGATGGGTTGGTTCAACGACGCCAAATGATCGCCCATGTTGGGATCGCCTCGCTTCTTCCTCTCCTCCAACTCTGCCTGTTCACGAGCCTTCATCGCAGCCGCCAACAATGGTCGACTTGGAGGCGGTCCTTTCGGAGCATCGAACAAATCGCCTGATCCCAGCGAGTCACTGTCACTTTCGTGAGCTTCCACGGGCTGGTTCAGCGCTGCCAAGTGATCACCCTTGCTTGGGTCTCCTCGCTTCTGCCGTTCTTCCAAATCCGCCTGTTCACGGGCCTTCATGGCCGCAGCCAACAGACGCTTCGCAGGGGGAGGTCCACTGGGTGCCTCAAACAACTCGCCAGAACCCAATGAGTCGCCATCGCTGGCATGGTCCTCCACCGGCTGGTTCAGGTGTGTCAAATGGCCCATAGGGTCTGACGACGTCGCGCGGAACGAAGGAAAAGCTTCGTCGGGCTCTGAAACCATGCCAGACGACTTGGAATCCACATCAGACTCATCGTGCTCGGCTTCGACTTTTGGTGGTTCAGTCTCAATAGTGGAGTCCGCGTCCTTCGTGTTATCCTTCACTTCTTCTGGGGCCTTGGTACCGGGTTCTGCAGGTGTCGAATCATCAACAACAGGCGATGGAGCTTCCTTTGCCACGGCTGCCTCCTTCTCTTCCTTCTCAAAGTCAGCAAGATCCATAAGCTCATCCGATGACAGTTCCTCGCCCAAATGCCGTCTGGCAAACAACTCTAGGCAATACAAACGGTCCTCGTCGATATCCTCGCCATTCTCGCGTCGATCCAACAAGTCCTGGAACTCGCGTCGGTACCCACGCTCTTGTCGACGACGCTTCTTGAAGGCATCCAGATCGACCTTTTCGTCTTCAGTCAACTTCTCACCGCTTTGCCACTTGTCGAACAAGTCAAGCTCGTACAAACGGTCCTCGTCGACTTCCTCGCCATTCTCTTGACGATCCAGCAACTCGTTCAACTCATCAACTTCACCGGATGACAGACTGGAGTCCTCCTCATTCACGGTACCTTCGGCTACTGCCTCAGGAGTTGCAGCGGGAGCAGACGCCTCTGGTGCCTCGGGAGTGACATCAGCCTCGGCAGCCTGTGCCGTCACATCCTCAACATCCACAGCCGATTCTTTCACAGCAGGCACTTCGGTTACCGAATCACGCTCGTAGTCAGATTCGGACCCGGAACTCGAACTTGAACCCGAACTGGAGCTAGAATCCGACCCTGTTGAAGACTCAACCACGTCCGGCTGAGACTCTTCGATCACTTCCAAGCGAGACGCCGCAGCCGCAGCCGCAGCCTCGGCCTCGGCCTGTTCCCTCGCTTTCATGGCAGCCGCCAGCAGTGGCTTCTCAGGAGTCGGGCCCTTGGGGGCCTCAAACAGATCTCCTGATCCCAGCGAGTCCCCATCACTCTCATGTTCCTCGATGGGTTGGTTCAACGACGCCAAATGATCGCCCATGTTGGGATCGCCTCGCTTCTTCCTCTCCTCCAACTCTGCCTGTTCACGGCCTTCATCGCAGCCGCCAACAATGGTCGACTTGGAGGCGGTCCTTTCGGAGCATCGAACAAATCGCCTGATCCCAGCGAGTCACTGTCACTTTCGTGAGCTTCCACGGGCTGGTTCAGCGCTGCCAAGTGATCACCCTTGCTTGGGTCTCCTCGCTTCTGCCGTTCTTCCAAATCCGCCTGTTCACGGCCTTCATGGCCGCAGCCAACAGACGCTTCGCAGGGGGAGGTCCACTGGGTGCCTCAAACAACTCGCCAGAACCCAATGAGTCGCCATCGCTGGCATGGTCCTCCACCGGCTGGTTCAGGTGTGTCAAATGGCCCATAGGGTCTGACGACGTCGCGCGGAACGAAGGAAAAGCTTCGTCGGGCTCTGAAACCATGCCAGACGACTTGGAATCCACATCAGACTCATCGTGCTCGGCTTCGACTTTTGGTGGTTCCGTCTCAATAGTGGAGTCCGCGTCCTTCGTGTTATCCTTCACTTCTTCTGGGGCCTTGGTACCGGGTTCTGCAGGTGTCGAATCATCAACAACAGGCGATGGAGCTTCCTTTGCCACGGCTGCCTCCTTCTCTTCCTTCTCAAAGTCAGCAAGATCCATAAGCTCATCCGATGACAGTTCCTCGCCCAAATGCCGTCTGGCAAACAACTCTAGGCAATACAAACGGTCCTCGTCGATATCCTCGCCATTCTCGCGTCGATCCAACAAGTCCTGGAACTCGCGTCGGTACCCACGCTCTTGTCGACGACGCTTCTTGAAGGCATCCAGATCGACCTTTTCGTCTTCAGTCAACTTCTCACCGCTTTGCCACTTGTCGAACAAGTCAAGCTCGTACAAACGGTCCTCGTCGACTTCCTCGCCATTCTCTTGACGATCCAGCAACTCGTTCAACTCATCAACTTCACCGGATGACAGACTGGAGTCCTCCTCATTCACGGTACCTTCGGCTACTGCCTCAGGAGTTGCAGCGGGAGCAGACGCCTCTGGTGCCTCGGGAGTGACATCAGCCTCGGCAGCCTGTGCCGTCACATCCTCAACATCCACAGCCGATTCTTTCACAGCAGGCACTTCGGTTACCGAATCACGCTCGTAGTCAGATTCGGACCCGGAACTCGAACTTGAACCCGAACTGGAGCTAGAATCCGACCCTGTTGAAGACTCAACCACGTCCGGCTGAGACTCTTCGATCACTTCCAAGCGAGACGCCGCAGCCGCAGCCGCAGCCTCGGCCTCGGCCTGTTCCCTCGCTTTCATGGCAGCCGCCAGCAGTGGCTTCTCAGGAGTCGGGCCCTTGGGGGCCTCAAACAGATCTCCTGATCCCAGCGAGTCCCCATCACTCTCATGTTCCTCGATGGGTTGGTTCAACGACGCCAAATGATCGCCCATGTTGGGATCGCCTCGCTTCTTCCTCTCCTCCAACTCTGCCTGTTCACGGGCCTTCATCGCAGCCGCCAACAATGGTCGACTTGGAGGCGGTCCTTTCGGAGCATCGAACAAATCGCCTGATCCCAGCGAGTCACTGTCACTTTCGTGAGCTTCCACGGGCTGGTTCAGCGCTGCCAAGTGATCACCCTTGCTTGGGTCTCCTCGCTTCTGCCGTTCTTCCAAATCCGCCTGTTCACGGGCCTTCATGGCCGCAGCCAACAGACGCTTCGCAGGGGGAGGTCCACTGGGTGCCTCAAACAACTCGCCGGAACCCAATGAGTCGCCATCGCTGGCATGGTCCTCCACCGGCTGGTTCAGGTGTGTCAAATGGCCCATAGGGTCTGACGACGTCGCGCGGAACGAAGGAAAAGCTTCGTCGGGCTCTGAAACCATGCCAGACGACTTGGAATCCACATCAGACTCATCGTGCTCGGCTTCGACTTTTGGTGGTTCAGTCTCAATAGTGGAGTCCGCGTCCTTCGTGTTATCCTTCACTTCTTCTGGGGCCTTGGTACCGGGTTCTGCAGGTGTCGAATCATCAACAACAGGCGATGGAGCTTCCTTTGCCACGGCTGCCTCCTTCTCTTCCTTCTCAAAGTCAGCAAGATCCATAAGCTCATCCGATGACAGTTCCTCGCCCAAATGCCGTCTGGCAAACAACTCTAGGCAATACAAACGGTCCTCGTCGATATCCTCGCCATTCTCGCGTCGATCCAACAAGTCCTGGAACTCGCGTCGGTACCCACGCTCTTGTCGACGACGCTTCTTGAAGGCATCCAGATCGACCTTTTCGTCTTCAGTCAACTTCTCACCGCTTTGCCACTTGTCGAACAAGTCAAGCTCGTACAAACGGTCCTCGTCGACTTCCTCGCCATTCTCTTGACGATCCAGCAACTCGTTCAACTCATCAACTTCACCGGATGACAGACTGGAGTCCTCCTCATTCACGGTACCTTCGGCTACTGCCTCAGGAGTTGCAGCGGGAGCAGACGCCTCTGGTGCCTCGGGAGTGATATCAGCCTCGGCAGCCTGTGCCGTCACATCCTCAACATCCACAGCCGATTCTTTCACAGCAGGCACTTCGGTTACCGAATCACGCTCGTAGTCAGATTCGGACCCGGAACTCGAACTTGAACCCGAACTGGAGCTAGAATCCGACCCTGTTGAAGACTCAACCACGTCCGGCTGAGACTCTTCGATCACTTCCAAGCGAGACGCCGCAGCCGCAGCCGCAGCCTCAGCCTCGGCCTCGGCCTGTTCCCTCGCTTTCATGGCAGCCGCCAGCAGTGGCTTCTCAGGAGTCGGGCCCTTGGGGGCCTCAAACAGATCTCCTGATCCCAGCGAGTCCCCATCACTCTCATGTTCCTCGATGGGTTGGTTCAACGACGCCAAATGATCGCCCATGTTGGGATCGCCTCGCTTCTTCCTCTCCTCCAACTCTGCCTGTTCACGAGCCTTCATCGCAGCCGCCAACAATGGTCGACTTGGAGGCGGTCCTTTCGGAGCATCGAACAAATCGCCTGATCCCAGCGAGTCACTGTCACTTTCGTGAGCTTCCACGGGCTGGTTCAGCGCTGCCAAGTGATCACCCTTGCTTGGGTCTCCTCGCTTCTGCCGTTCTTCCAAATCCGCCTGTTCACGGGCCTTCATGGCCGCAGCCAACAGACGCTTCGCAGGGGGAGGTCCACTGGGTGCCTCAAACAACTCGCCGGAACCCAATGAGTCGCCATCGCTGGCATGGTCCTCCACCGGCTGGTTCAGGTGTGTCAAATGGCCCATAGGGTCTGACGACGTCGCGCGGAACGAAGGAAAAGCTTCGTCGGGCTCTGAAACCATGCCAGACGACTTGGAATCCACATCAGACTCATCGTGCTCGGCTTCGACTTTTGGTGGTTCCGTCTCAATAGTGGAGTCCGCGTCCTTCGTGTCATCCTTCACTTCTTCTGGGGCCTTGGTACCGGGTTCTGCAGGTGTCGAATCATCAACAACAGGCGATGGAGCTTCCTTTGCCACGGCTGCCTCCTTCTCTTCCTTCTCAAAGTCAGCAAGATCCATAAGCTCATCCGATGACAGTTCCTCGCCCAAATGCCGTCTGGCAAACAACTCTAGGCAATACAAACGGTCCTCGTCGATATCCTCGCCATTCTCGCGTCGATCCAACAAGTCCTGGAACTCGCGTCGGTACCCACGCTCTTGTCGACGACGCTTCTTGAAGGTATCCAGATCGACCTTCTCGTCTTCAGTCAACTTCTCACCGCTCTGCCACTTGTCGAACAAGTCAAGCTCGTACAAACGGTCCTCGTCAACTTCCTCGCCATTCTCTTGACGATCCAGCAACTCGTTCAACTCATCAACTTCACCGGATGACAGACTGGAGTCCTCCTCATTCACAGATATTTGATCTGGTTCTTCAATGGTTTGTTTAGGTTCCTGGGGTTGTGTCGGGAGATCTGTTTCGGGTGTTGTCGTGTTTTCCGTTATAGCCTCTTTGATGCTTTCAAGTTTGTGCAGTTGTTTTTGATCACTTTCGGACAGTTGTTTGTGCAGTTGCCTTTTTTCCTTTAGTTCCAGGAGTTCTAGTCTGTTGTGATCAATTGCCATACCATCGTCTTGTTGTTGTCGAAGTTTTCGCAATTCCCGTCGATTCTTTCGGTTTTCACGACGCACTTTTCTGAAATTGTTGAGGTCTTCTTTTTCTCGTTGTTCGAGAGCTTCTCCGCTTTGCCACCGGTCGAAAAGGTCAAGTAAATATAGCCGGCTTTCGTTCAGGTCGGCGCCTCGTTCCTGTTGCTCCAACAAGTCGTTGAGTTCATTGAGTTCAGTGGAAGAAAGACTTGAGTCACTTTCGCCTCCAAACTCCACGAAGTTGTCTTGGTTTGGAGATTGCTTAGCTTTGGGAGAAGACTCATCGTTATCTCCCTTGGATTTCCGTGAGTCTCGTTGCTGCTCCGACACTTCAAACTCTTTCAAATCCATAAGCTCCTCGTTAGTCAGATCTTCACCGACTCTTCGCCTCTCCATAAGCTCTAGGCAGTACAGGCGGTCTTCGTCAACCGGCATTCCTTTATCGCTCTTATCCAAGAGATCCAAGAATTCCTTCCTGTATCCCCTTTCGCGGCGCCTTCTGGCTTTGAAGGTATCCAAATCGGCCAACTCTTCTTGATCCAGCACTTCATCACTCTGCCACCGATCGAAAAGGTCCAACTCATATAAACGGTCTTCGTCGATGGGAATGCCTCTATCTTGCCTCTCAAGCAATTCGTTGAGCTCGGCCAATTCTCCCGACGAAAGACTGGAATCACTAAACGTTTGCACAATATCACCCGCCGACTCAACAGACATGGACTGAGGAGATTGGGCTCTCGGGGAGGTAGTTGCAGGTTCCCCTGGCGACTCTTGCGTTGGAGAAGAATCGAATGGCAACTCGGGAGGATTGTTCCAAACATGCTGTTCGTCGACATCCGTATTGATTGTATTCGAAGTTGGCGATCCTCCTGTTGGGCTGTCATCATCATCTGATGATTCTGATTCACTTGGTTCGTAAGAATCTCCACGTGGACTAGCATCGCTTGGGCGGCTTGGATGAACCACACCAGATGAGCTGTCCGAGTCACCGGAATCGGAATCCCCGGCCCTAGACCCCGTTCGTGAGGAATAGTTCGGGTCAGAGTCGATGTTGGTATCACTGTCAGAGTCATACGAGCTATCTTCGTCAGACTCCTCGCTCAATTCCACCACTTCTTCATCCCAAGGTTCTAGAGTAGCAGGACCACTGTCGTGATGATCCAGTGTACTGGGCATGGAATTCTCGAGGGATTCGTCACCCTCGTCACTGAACGACTCAGAGTCATAACTGTCTTCGTCTTCGTCACTTGCTGTTTGTCGGCCAGAAGAAGACGCACCATCTGAATATGCTCCTCTGGAGGATCTCGTCCTTCCTTCTGACACTGTCTCTACAGAAGGATCAAACTGACTGGCAGGGACATAGGCCCGTTGAGACCGGGTTCGCGGGGTCTTATCATCGTCTCCTCCAAGAACTGCACTGAGTTTTGCTTTTCCACTTTGCTGTGGTGTCGCTTCGATATCTTGCTGAGCGTCCTGGGCATTCCCTGGCGACTTTGTGTCGGATTCGGTTTTACTATAATCTCCTGTATCTCGCGTACTGTAGGTCTCCAACGAAAACAAACTACCAGCGGCCGAAAAGATTCCCGACATTTTGCTGCTGTCGTAAGAATATTGCATAGAGTCATCATCGAAATCTTCCTCGTCGTGTTCTTTGTTGAGGAAGGGAGCACTGAGAAATTTCTTCAAGGCCCACTTTTCTTGTGGAGTCACAGGAGCTTGGGTAGGAGCTGGTGGAGGTCCTTGGCCAGGAGTACCAGGATCCTCAAACCGCCCTGGAAAACGGTGCATACCGGGTTGACGCAAATCTTGTGTGGGGGCGAAAAAAGGTGTCTCTCCCGCCTCAGAATCCCCATACGATGTCTGACTTCCTTGATACGATGAGCTCTGGTAGGACTCTCCTCCTTGATACGATGAGTCCCCGGTTGTATCCTCTTCTACATACTCTTCTTCCTCGGACGTAGCATAGGATTCTTCGGAAGAACCAGAGGATGATGAACCTTCAAAGACCTGTTTGGAGCTGCTTTGGAAAACATCTTGTGTCCGGATACTATCTTCCATGGGTTGCTGGGACGTGGCGGCGGGAGCCGACGTCTCCAAATCTTCCTCAGCAAAAGAGTTTGCACTTGCATTGGGTTCAAAGTTGGGACGAGACCCTCGTTCTGCCTGTGTCGCTGCGGGGTTGGAAGGGGCAGAGGAAGAAATCACTCGTCTCTCGTCGCGCTTGGATTCTTGGCGGGGTGATACGTCGTCGTTTTCCCAGGTAACTTCGTCAATCACTTGGGAAGGAATTCCACCTGCTTCACCGCTGGAACGTCTAGAAGAAACATTGGTTCGTTGAATGGTGGTCTCCGATCGTAAGGAATGGGCGCTGCTTCCAGGAAATCCCACACTTCCCGGACTAGTGGTTGCTGCGCTAAATGCACTCAAGGTCGAAAAAGCAGAATGGTCACTGGTGGATCGGAAAGGGCCACCTGGACTGGGTGCTTCTTGGTATGCTTCTTCCTCGGAAGGAGGAGGAGAAGAGGACTTTTCAGCGGACATGGTGGAGTGAGAATCCTGTGCTCTTCCGCGCTTCCAGTCAAAAAGTGAAGCTACAAAGTGTCTTTCTCAGCGGATGAAACAGAACCGAGGGCAGTGCTAGTTGCTATTGTTGCTACTGTATTGGTACTTGTTGTCGTATGTGTTGTTGGTTTCTCCTTGTAGAGAAAATCGGTGTGTTGTTGTTGGGGTGGGTGGTGGTAGACTCGAGATGATGGGAAAGGTGGTCAACTACGTACTCACTGCTCGACAAGCGATCGCGTACCCTTTCCGACTGGGCACCTCTTCTACTACTTGACCGTAAGAGTGGGGATGTGTAGTAGGGAGTGATAGAACCCTACTTCTTGTTTATCTTGGTTGCAGATTAATTAAGGACAAAGGTCATATCGATATCCTTCACATGATGTCCAACAATTTTGATTGGGTTGTGGATACGGAAGTATAACCAAGTCGTCTTTCCTCCGACACGGACTCGCCTAATTTGTTGTGGTTGTCACGAACGTTTTAGCTTCCGCTAAAATTTGGATTCAACGGATGGAGGAACACCATAGATGTAGGTACGTAAATACAATCAATATGTATATGATACATACATTCGTATTCCCACCGATTGGTTCTCGGCTCTCGACACAAAACTCCAGGTATTCAACTGGCACCATGGTCCGACGTGACAGGAGGACACCTCCGTTTGCCGACGCCCATGCAGTATTCGAATCTACTACCTACTAGCCATTAGTATGCTCTCTAAAAGTGAACTTTAAACCTTACTGTGACCCCATCAACAGACCCTCTAAAATTGGATCATGTCAAGCTTCTCCAAGTAATCAGGAGAGTTCTGCAACTCCCGTTCCATGGAAGACATCATTTCCCTTACAACTTCTTCGCCACGGCGTTCCCATTCATCCCGATTGGCCTTGGCATACGTCAAGTATTCATCCGAAGACTTGCCGAATACTCCACATTCCTTCAACTTCTTTGCCAAGGGAATGACGTAAAAGTCAAAGAATCCAATCTCCCCCTTGTACCAATTCTCGGCGGGATTCTTATCGGCCCGACCGTTCAAGTATGCAGTCATGCACTCACGGAAGAACCGTTCGTTCCACTTGCGGTATACATGCCAGTGTTGCATGGTGTGAGCTACATCGGATGCTTGTAGCAAATGCTCAATGACAATAGTGGCCTTGCGATCAATGGCGGCGCGGCTCAACTCGTCACAAGCCTCCTCGTCCGTTTTGGCAAAGGCCTTTCGCCATCGAGCGTTTCTCAAGCGCTTCAAGTCTCTGTCCACAATGTCTGTCGCCATGACCGAATTCACTACCAGCTGGCGGAAACGAACAAGTTCCTTGTCAGTGGCACACAAAGTGGAACGAAGGAGGTCATACTCTTCGGACATGAACATGTCCCAAGCTACCACCACCGAGTTTTGCTCAGCGACGCTGCGGTCTCCAAAGACCTGGACAATCCTGGCATCTTCTTTCACGAGTTGAGAGTTGGGTACTCCTACGTGGTTGACGTCATGGATCATGGCCGCAAATGCACATGCAAACTGAGTCAAGGGATCGCTCGTGATACCGTACTGTGGGGGACAAGAAGGGAACCAAGAAATGGCGTTAGCAAAGAAACCAACATTGCAAACGTTCCGCGAGAGCACCGCCATCGCTGAATTCTTACCGTGTGATCGTGCATGGTAATATCGTCGTCTGTGGATTCATTGGGAGCCACAATGCGAGACAAGAGTTTCACTACCGACATGGTCACATGGGAGGCATGTGAAAAGTTGTGGAACCAGTTTTCATTGTAGCACGAGGCGATGTTTGCACATAAATCACGGAGTTGCTCCAGAATAGCACTGTCGAGTTCAATGTTGGAAGCATCTTGGGCAAGTTCGGCTGCCTCAGCATCGAACTCTGGCAAGTGAATGATTTCTTGCACCTCGTCCAATGGTCTGGAGTTCTCAAAGCCAAAGTTCTTCTCAACATGCATCTCAGGAGGAGTGTCACGGCGTTGTTGCTTCACTCCTGTGTCTTTGTCCCATATGGTGGATCCATTTTTCAAAGTTTCAGACTCCACCAGCGCTTTGGCTCTTCGTCGTGCCACGATTTCTTTGAGAATGTCAGACAACATCTGTACCATCCAGTCAACCAAACGGGACGTCTTGGACATCGGACAAACTTTCGCCATGGTGGGCGAGCTGACATCGTCTTCCATAGGTTCATATACTCCTAGCATCTCACCAGACGACACAGAGCTTGAGGCATGGCGACGTTCGTCATTGACAACTCCCATGCTAAGCCAGTACTGCAAAAACAATGTAATCATTGGTTTGAGCTTCCAGACTAACATGCAATCCACAGTCTACCATTCCTTCGATGCAACGTACCGTTTGGATTTCCCCTTTGCCTTTGGCTTGGACCTTCTCCTCTCTCTTGATCAACCAATGTTCCTTTCCATGGGTCATCAACTGCTGGGCACACTCAAGAGATAGCTGAATCCGTCCTGCGGTTCCAGTGCTCTCTACTCTACTACACACGTTCATCGAATCTCCAAACAGTTGGAAGCGCGAGCGTTCACCCCGCAACACTCCTCCTGTCACAGGACCAGAGTGGACGCCGATACGAAGTGACAAGTCTCCAGTGTCGGGCCCCAATGTAACTTCTAGTTCCTTCGTCAGAGACACCATTTTCGCCAGGATGTCCCTTGCGAACTTGACCATGATGACAGCATGTTCGCGGCGATAGTCTGGAATACCACAGGCAGCAACGTAGCAGTCTCCAACTGTCTCGATCTTCAATACCTTCCTTTTCTTGGCAATTTGGTCGAACGCTCCATAGAGAGTCTCTAGAAACGTGAACACTTGAGATGGCTCACGTGTACTTGACCAAGCGGTGAAGCCGGCAATGTCAGCAAACATGATAGTACATTCGAGGAATAAATCGGCGAGCGGTTTGCTTTTCGTATCTCCATCCATTGTCAGTTCTCCAGACATGAATCCCTTGAGACCGAGGGCACCTGCCTTCTTCCGGATACTCTCTCCTGGTTGCTGGTCGACATTGAGCAACCGGTCATGGATGTTGCTCGGGAACAGCGAAGCAACAATGGCATTGGATCGAGCTGCATTGTTGACAAGCTTTTCATTTCGGTTTTGGACAAAGACATCGTATATATGGAACACAGCAGCGACCATGGCAAAGAAGAATGCAACAACAATGGCAAAGATCATTGGAGTTCTTTTCTCTAGAGTGCTGGAAAACCTATCGGATGCGTATATCCTGACGGAATCTGTGGGTAACGACGGCCGTCAGGATACAATGCAGTGTTGATACGAAGAAGTGCCAGTAGCGAACTTACATAGACAATGTCCTGTGGTTGTCGTAAAATTGGGATGGGTGTATGATCCTTCCATGAGATCCTGGTAAGTTTCGATATAGTCAAAGCTCCTGTCATGGAAATCGCCTGAAAAAGTGGAAACGCATGCAGTGAGATCCCCATTCTTTCTCGAACCCAGCCAAACGACGAGACGACCTACCTTCTCCAACATAACGCACTCGAGGTCCATCAAGCTCGAAGGTAAAAGACTGATCACAAGTATTCTCTACCACAACTGTGATGCCCTTCACACCTTCCGGCAGAATGCCAACCATGAAAACGTCCCAAGCCATGCTAGTTTGGATGGCTGCCACGACCCGAGAGTCGTGGTCGATCGGATTTTCAAATACAGGGAAAAACCAGAACGTGTGTGGACTTGCAGAGGACCCATCAAGGATATCGAGGTTCACATGCATCTCTTCATGTTCTTCCTCAGAGAAGACATTTCCAATGGAGGCTTCGTATGTTTTGGAAGGACTAAGAACAGGCTCGTATTGCATTTGCAGCATGGCATCAATCAGCGGACCGTAGATTGCACTGGAAGCGATGTTCCAGTTCACAATGCCATATGAATGGGGAGCTGGGGCACAGTCGATGCTGGGCCAATAGGTTTCGCGCTCATCGTCAGGAACTGGGCCATCCGGTGTTTGCTTAAATACGTAGTCATGATAAGTGGAAGTGGCGTTGTCCACGAGGCGATGAAGGTCGCCATCTTGTGTCATATGGGCTTCAGTAATTATCTCCTCATGATTGTTTGCAGCGAAAGCTTCCCACTCTTCAAGTTGATCACGCTCAACACGCACAAATGGCATGGCAAGCTCCAAGTGACCTTGTTCCCTCAAGTCATTCCCATACATGGTATACAGGGGCAAGTGGAAGAAGGGCCACGCCCCTCGATCATTCGTATACACGTAAGCTGACAGGGACCGCGTGAAAGCCCATTGAGAGGCTCGGGCTCGTTTCATTTGTGCCATGGCAGCCTCAGCAACAGTTCGTGAAAATGTTTTGAACTGGAGCATTATCGAATGAGTCCTACGAGATGTTTTTTCACACATACATTGTCGAGATGAACACGTACCTGTGTTTCAAAGCTTCGGCTTCTTTGACGTTCAAGGAAGAAGTAGGTGGTAAGAGTAACAGCAACAGCAGTAAGGAGCAAAACTCCAGTAGCAATTAGACGCCATTGTGACACGCGGACTGTCTCACGCTTGGCAACTTTGCGAACTTCTTGCACTTCATCTCGTTCTGAAGTAGTTCCAGTACTGGTGGATCCACGATGGCTGGAAGACTCGGCACCATCATAGGAACCTTCTTCCAAAGTTTCAAGGTTTTTCAAAGGATTGAGATCCATGATGGCTATCGAAGGATTTCGTCACAGTTCGAATTTATGAGGCCGGCTCAAAAAGTGAATTGGGATCCTGACGACGGAAGAAAGCAAAAAGAACACGACAGAGACTGCTGGAGCAGCACTTAAGACTTGTACAAATTTCGCCACAATGCTCGAAACTTGCACCACAATAGGTTAGAACCTCCAAGACCTGGGCTACAGCAAATAAGGGAAAACTTGTTGTCGTGAAAATAATGACAACCGTCAGAATTAGTAGTCCTACTACTACTATAGTAGTAGAGTAGAATAGGTAGCATTGGTTTCGTGTTCAAGCAAGCTGTAGTAGTATCACATTTCCACAGTAAAAAATGAGGAGTGGAAGGGAGAATATCACGTCGTATATCAAACAACAGCATACTGGTACAATTTTGTAAAAAACACGTTAAATAATGTGATTGAAAAGCCGCCATGGAAGCATGCCACGCTTGTGTTCCTGGGTCATCATCATCAGTAAGCTATCCAAGACCTGAACTCAAGCAAAACGTGGCCACAATAAATGAAGTGCAAAAGATACATTTGGTGCCACTAAAACAAACTGCCACATCAAATGATGCGGCCCATGTGGCGCATAATAAAACGTGACCGAACGTTCTACGGGCGGGTGAAGTTCGAAAAAGCCCGTGCTTCCACCACCTGCCGTGCCCTGCTACCTACCAGGTGAAACCCGTCGTACAAAATCTCTTCTATCTTGTTCGTTAAGGTCTCCCTATGCGCCAAGAGGATTGCTCCTCCTCTTTCCCATCATTCCAACCGAACAGTTCAGAGGTCTCAAAAATGAATCATGTCAAGCTTCTCCAGATAATCCGGAGAGTTCTGCAAATCCCTTTCCACCGCAGCCATCATTTCCCTGACTACATCTTCCCCACGAAGTTCCCACTCTTCTCGGTTGGCCTTGGCATACGTCAAATATTCATCCGAAGACTTGCCAAACACACCACAGTCTTTGAGCTTCTTTGTCAACGGAATGACATAAAAGTCAAAGAACCCAAGCTCACCCTTGTACCAATTCTCGGCTGGGTTCTTCTCAGCCCGACCGTTCAAGTATGCTGCCATGCACTCGCGGAAGAACCGTTCGTTCCACTTGCGGTATACATGCCAGTGTTGCATAGTGTGGGCTACATCGGAAGCTTGCAGCAAATGCTCAATGACAATAGTGGCCTTGCGATCAATGGCGGCGCGGTTGAGCTCCTCACACACCTCTTCATCAGTTTTGGAGAACGCCTTTTCCCAGCGAGCGTTTCTCAAGTTCTTCAAGTCTTTGTCCACAATGTCTGTCGCCATGACCGAATTCACTACCAGTTGGCGGAAGCGAGTTAGTTCTGTGTCGGTGGCACACAAAGTGGAACGAAGGAGGTCATACTCTTCGGACATGAACATGTCCCAAGCTACCACCACCGAGTTTTGTTCGGCGACACTGCGATCTCCAAAGACTGTGACAATCCTGGCTTCCTCTTTGACCAACTGAGAGTTGGGTACTCCTACATGGTTGACGTCATGGATCATGGCCGCAAAGGCACATGCAAACTGAGTCAAGGGGTCGCTCGTGATACCGTACTGTGGAAAACAACAAAGGGAAACACGAAACGATGTTAGGAAGGCATACTAAATGCCACCAATAGTACCATTCTGCTGGACTTACCGTGTGATCATGCAAGGAGATTTCATTCTCAGTCGTTTCGGTGGGAGCCACAATGCGAGACAATAGCTTCACTACGGACATGGTCACATGCGAGGCGTGAGCAAAGTTGTGGAACCAGTTGTCATTGTAGCAGGAAGAGATACCGGCGCAGAAGTCACGGAGTTGCTCCATGACCTCCGTGTCGAGCTCGATCTTGGAGGGATCTTGGGCTCGATGAGCCACGGCCGCATCGAACTCAGGTAAGTGGATGATTTCTTGGACTTCATCCAGTGGCCTGGAGTTATCAAAACCAAAGTTCCTCTCGACGTGCATCTCAGGAGGCGAGTCGCGTCGTTGGAGTGCCTCTTTTGTCTTGTGTTCTCCGGTGGAGGCCTGTTCCGCTGCTGATGCCGTGATAATTTCCTTGGCTCTACGGCGAGCGACGATGGCCTTGAGAATGTCAGACAACATTTGCACGTTCCAATCAACCAAGCGGGACGTCTTAGCTTCGGGGCAAATTCGTGCCATCGTTGGTGAGTTGAGATCGTCTTCCATGGGTTCATATACGCCTAGCATTTCACCAGATGAAACGGAGCTCGAGGCACGGCGATCGTCGTTACAGCATCCCATGCTGAGCCAGTACTGCAATCGCAATCGCAAACGCAAAAGCAAGAGCAACAACATCCGTTTGAGTTTCCACGCAACATAGAGGACACATACCACAACCAACCAGTCGATGGATCCAGCAACGTACCGTTTGGATTTCTCCTTTGCCTTTGGCTTGGACCTTCTCTTCTCTTTTGATCAACCAATGCTCCTTTCCATTGGCAATCAATTGTTGGGCACACTCAACAGACAGCTGAATCCGCCCAGCGGTTCCAGTGCTCTCAACCCTGCTACACACGTTCATCGTATCTCCGAACAATTGGAAGCGTGAACGCTCGCCGCGCAACACTCCTCCTGTCACAGGACCAGAGTGGACGCCGATACGAAGCGACAAGTCTCCAGTGTCAGGGCCAAGGGTCACTTCGAGTTCCTTCGTCAGAGACACCATTTTTGCCAGGATGTCCCTTGCGAACTTGACCATGATGACGGCGTGTTCACGGCGATAGTCTGGGATACCACAGGCAGCAACATAACAGTCGCCAACTGTCTCGACCTTCAAGACCTTTCTTGATTTGGCAATTTGGTCGAAGGCTCCATATAGAGTCTCTAGAATCGTGAACACTTGAGATGGTTCGCGCATGCTCGACCAAGCGGTGAAGCCGGCGATGTCAGCAAACATGATAGAGCATTCGAGGAACAAGTCCGCCAGGGGCTTGCTTTGCGCGTCTTCGTCAACCTTTAACTCTCCAGACATGAATCCCTTGAGACCGAGAGCACCAGCCTTCTTCCGAATATCAGCAGGTTGCTGGTTGACATTGAGCAATCTGTCCCGGATGTTACTGGGGAAGAGTGAGGCAACAATGGCGTTGGACCGAGCTGCATTGTTGACGAGCTTTTCGTTTCTGCGTTGGACAAAGACATCGTAGGTGTAGAACACCACTGCGATCATTAGAAAGAAGAATGCCACGACGATGGCGAAGATCATGGGTGTTCGTCTCTCAAGAGAGCTGGTGAATTCACCCGATGCATAAATCCTCATAGAATCTGGTCGTTGTAGAGGTGGTTGTGAGTCTACAACTTGAAAGAGTTCAAAACGACGAGGCAGCCATCTGGGGCGTCAAAACTTACAAAGACAGTGTCCAGGTGTTGAGGGGAAGTCAGGATTACTGTACGAATCTTCCATGAGGTCCTGGTACGTCTCGAGATAGTCAAAGTTCCTGTCATGAAAGTCACCTGCAATGGCGCAACGCGCAAACGGTTGAGATTCTCATCAAGCAGTTATGGGCAGCAGAGTGCAAAACATAATTCATACCTTCCCCGATGTAATGTACTGTAGGCCCATCGAGCTCAAAGGTAAACGATTGACCACAAGTATTGTCCAACACCACAGAGATACCCTTCACACCCTCTGGCAAAAGACCGAGCAAGAAAACATCCCATGCCATGGCAGCAAGATGGGTTGCCACAATCCGAGAATCTTTATCCAAGGGATTCTCGTACACCGGAAAACCCCAGAAAGAATGAGGACTTGCAGATGATCCATCAAGAATATCGAGGTTTTGGTGCATCTCTTCGTGTTCTTCTCTTGAGAGGATTGTTCCTACGGCGAGTTCGTATGGCTTCACTGGACTAAGAACAGGATCGGACTTCATCTCAACCATAGCATCAATCATGGGGCCGTAAACGTCGCTGGAACCGAGATTCCAATTAATCAAACCATATGAATAGGGTGCAGGGGTGCAGTCGATGCCCGCCCAATAGGTCTCTCGTTCATCGTCCGGAACTCGGCCTTCTGGTGTAATCTTGAAAACATAGTCATGAAACGTGGAAGTGACGTTGTCGGCGAGGCGATCGAGATTACCATCTTGGATCATGTGAGCTTCCAATACAACTTCTTCGTGATTGGCTGCAACAAACGCTTCCCACTCCTCGAGTTGATCTCGTTCGACTCGAACGAAGGGCACACCGGACTCCAAGTGACCTTGTTGTCTCAAGTCTTTTCCATACATGGCATAGAGCGGCATGTGGAAGAAGGGCCAAGCCCCTGGCTCATTCTCGTACACATAGGCGGACAAGGCTCGAGTGAAACCCCACTGTGCGTTTCTGGCTCGTTGCATTTGGGTTGTGGCAGCATCGGCAACTGTGCGAGAAAATTGGTCGAACTATTTTGGGGGAACATCGAGTGAGACTTCGCAGAAGGTATCACAGCTCAATAACATCGTCAACTTGGCGGGGACTTACCTGAGTTTCAAAACTTTGTTTCCTCTGGCGCTCAAGGAAGAAATAGGTGGTAAGAGTGACGGCAACTGCAGTGAGTAGCAAAACTCCAGTGGCAATTAGACGCCATTGGGAAACGCGTACGGTTTCACGCTTGGAGACATTGCGAACCTCTTGCACCTCATCTCGGTCAGAGCCCGTGCTGGTGGATCCTCGGTTGCTGGAATTGGACTCGGCTCCATAGGAACCTTCGTCCAAAGTTTCGAGACCTTTTAAAGGATTGATGTCCATGCTTAATTTCGGGTGTCAACCTTTGAACACTTTTTGTTTTTATGAGGACCCCGCCGAAGGAGGAGGCCCGAAGGGTGTGTGAGTTTGTGGCATCATGTCCCTACCAGTTCTCTCATGGGTTTGAGGAAGGTGTAGTCGTTAATCGTTTGCAACACGCTACTACCAGTAGTACCCGACACAAGCGCCAAGAAGATGACATTATCCCGAAGAATACTTCCACGGCGAGATGTCAATTGAGCCCCTCCTTGGATTGTGAAGTGAAGTCATCCGAAAAATAAGTAGAATAGCTCTATAAGGGAGGCGTCGTAGGGATTTCTCTTACTACCAGTGCTTCTGGGGTGATTCGCAGGGGGGTTATACCACTGCTGTGGTGGACACGCTATTCTCATCACAAAAATGTCAAATGGCTAGGCTGCAAGACCGATCACTAATAAACGGGGTAGGAGGCGATAACCCCAGAATACTGCCTAGTTGGACATTTCCCGCAGTACTAACGTTAGTAGATTGAGGCCCCTGTCGCACGTTTGTGTGAGAAGTGACTTGTCGTCATATTACTATTGTGATATTGCAAGAAGTAGAGTTGTACGACGACGGCGGTGATAATAAGCGCCGGAAGGAAGCCACGTCGCCCCAGTAACGTTAGTACGAGTACTCACTCATCATACAACAAGAACGAACCACCGGAATTGTTTTTGACTTGAAGAAGGCCGTTCGCTACTCGAAAACTGCTCGGTACTCGGTACTTGTATAGGGGGTACTAGAGCTACTCGACTACTCACACGAGTATTATTTTTCCTGTTAGATTTTTTATGTTGAATTGTACTAATACTAACGTTTTCTGAACTAAAAGAATACGGTAGTACAGAACTAGAGTACTCGTACTAGTAGGAGGAGACAGAGCACGCACTCGTCTCTCGGCACATCAATCATCAATCATCACTGTCCAGCAGTCAAGCAAAACGCAGCTTGCTGATGATGATATAGTACACAGCGGACAACACCATGAAACTTCAATTCTTTCATCAAAATTTGCTAAGCGCCTTAGCAAGATAGGTTTTTGTGTTGAGTTGTTCAGGGAAGAAATATCACACACTTCTCGAGCAATCAACAACACTACTATCACTCAAAAGCAACGATTCAAGACGAGGATCAACCTTTTCACCGTTTTAGTACCTTCGCACTTGTATAAGCTGTCACCTTGACTGCAACGTGTAGGCAAACGAGCAGGTTGTCGTCGTTCGCTTGGAACTAGAGACGAACTCGGACCAACGTTGCTAGCATTACTCTAGATCGTAGTGAGCATCTTTTGACTCACTCGGTGGCGAGGGAGCAATGGGCGGCCGGAGCAAAGCATAATCCATTCTTAATTGTTCGTTACTGCATCCTGTGCGCCAACGGCATTTCACTTCCTAAATCCCACAGTTCAAACCGTACTGCAAAGAGGTCTCAAAATTGAATCAAGTCAAGCTTCTCCAGATAATCTGGAGAGTTCTGCAAATCCCTTTCCACCGCAGCCATCATTTCCCTGACTACATCTTCCCCACGAAGTTCCCACTCTTCTCGGTTGGCCTTAGCGTACGTCAAATATTCATCCGAAGACTTGCCAAACACACCACAGTCTTTGAGCTTCTTTGTCAACGGAATGACATAAAAGTCAAAGAACCCAAGTTCACCCTTGTACCAATTCTCGGCTGGGTTCTTCTCAGCCCGACCGTTCAAGTATGCTGCCATGCACTCGCGGAAGAACCGTTCGTTCCACTTGCGGTATACATGCCAGTGTTGCATAGTGTGGGCTACATCGGAAGCTTGCAGCAAGTGCTCAATGACAATAGTGGCCTTGCGATCAATGGCGGCGCGGTTGAGCTCCTCACACACCTCTTCATCAGTTTTGGAGAACGCCTTTTCCCAGCGAGCATTTCTCAAGTTCTTCAAGTCTTTGTCCACAATGTCTGTCGCCATGACCGAATTCACTACCAGTTGGCGGAAGCGAGTTAGTTCTGTGTCGGTGGCACACAAAGTGGATCGAAGGAGGTCATACTCTTCGGACATGAACATGTCCCAAGCTACCACAACCGAGTTTTGTTCGGCGACACTGCGATCTCCAAAGACTGTGACAATCCTGGCTTCCTCTTTGACCAACTGAGAGTTGGGTACTCCTACATGGTTGACGTCATGGATCATGGCCGCAAAGGCACATGCAAACTGAGTCAAGGGATCGCTCGTGATACCATACTGTGGAAAACAACAAAGGGAAACACGAAACGATGTTAGGAAGGCATACTACTAAATGCCACCAATAGTACCATTCTGCTGGACTTACCGTGTGATCATGCAAGGAGATTTCATTCTCAGTCGTTTCGGTGGGAGCCACAATGCGTGACAATAGCTTCACTACGGACATGGTCACATGCGAGGCGTGAGCAAAGTTGTGGAACCAGTTGTCATTGTAGCAGGAAGAGATACCGGCGCAGAAGTCACGGAGTTGCTCCATGACCTCCGTGTCGAGCTCGATCTTGGAGGGATCTTGGGCTCGATGAGCCACGGCCGCATCGAACTCAGGTAAGTGGATGATTTCTTGGACTTCATCCAGTGGCCTGGAGTTATCAAACCCAAAGTTCCTCTCGACGTGCATCTCAGGAGGCGAGTCGCGTCGTTGAAGTGCCTCTTTTGTCTTGTCGTTTCCGGTGGAGGCTTGTTCCGCTGCTGATGCCGTGATAATTTCCTTGGCTCTACGGCGAGCGACGATGGCCTTGAGAATGTCAGACAACATTTGTACGTTCCAATCAACCAAGCGGGACGTCTTAGCTTCGGGGCAAACCCGTGCCATCGTTGGTGAGTTGAGATCGTCTTCCATAGGTTCATATACGCCTAGCATTTCACCAGATGAAACGGAGCTTGAGGCACGGCGATCGTCGTTGCAACATCCCATGCTGAGCCAGTACTGCAATCACAAACGCAAGGGCAACAACAACAACAACAACAACAACAACAACAACAACATCCATTTGAGTTTCCACGCAACATAGAGGGCACATACCACAATCAACCATTCGATGGATCCAGCAACGTACCGTTTGGATTTCTCCTTTGCCTTTGGCTTGGACCTTCTCTTCTCTTTTGATCAACCAATGCTCCTTTCCATTGGCAATCAACTGTTCGGCACACTCGACAGACAGCTGAATCCGTCCTGCCGTTCCAGTGCTTTCTACCCTGCTACACACGTTCATCGTATCTCCGAACAATTGGAAGCGTGAACGCTCGCCGCGCAACACTCCACCTGTCACAGGACCAGAGTGGACGCCGATACGAAGCGACAAGTCTCCAGTGTCGGGCCCCAATGTAACTTCGAGTTCCTTCGTCAGAGACACCATTTTTGCCAGGATGTCCCTTGCGAACTTGACCATGATGACGGCATGTTCGCGGCGATAGTCTGGGATACCACAGGCAGCAACATAACAGTCGCCAACTGTCTCGACCTTCAAGACCTTTCTTGATTTGGCAATTTGGTCGAAGGCTCCATATAGAGTCTCTAGAATCGTGAACACTTGAGATGGTTCGCGCATGCTCGACCAAGCGGTGAAGCCGGCGATGTCAGCAAACATGATAGAGCATTCGAGGAACAAGTCCGCCAGGGGCTTGCTTTGCGCGTCTTCGTCAACCTTTAACTCTCCAGACATGAATCCCTTGAGACCGAGAGCACCAGCCTTCTTCCGAATATCAGCAGGCTGCTGGTTGACATTGAGCAATCTGTCCCGGATGTTACTGGGGAAGAGCGAGGCAACAATGGCATTGGACCGAGCTGCATTGTTGACGAGCTTTTCGTTTCTGCGTTGGACAAAGACATCGTAGGTGTAGAACACCACTGCGATCATTAGAAAGAAGAATGCAACGACGATGGCGAAGATCATGGGTGTTCGTCTCTCAAGAGAGCTGGTGAATTCACCCGATGCATAAATCCTCATGGAATCTGTTTAAAAGACGGAGAAGCAAGAATGAGAAGCAATTTCAATGCATGCAATCATCAGCTGTCGTCAAACTTACAAAGGCAATGCCCTGTGGTCGTAGTGAAATCGGAACTGGTGTACGAATCTTCCATGAGGTCCTGGTACGTCTCGAGGTAGTCAAAGTTATTGTCATGAAAGTCACCTGAAATGGCGGAACGCGCAAGAGGTTGAGTTTCTCATCACTTGGACATTCATATCACTGTACCATGGAATGTTCCTTACCTTCCCCGATGTAATGTACTGTAGGCCCATCGAGCTCAAAGGTAAACGATTGACCACAAGTATTGTCCACTACAACAGAGATGCCCTTCACACCCTCTGGCAGAAGACCGAGCAAGAAAACATCCCAAGCCATGGTGGCAAGATTGATTGCCACAATCCGAGAATCTTTATCCAAAGGATTCTCATACACTGGAAAACCCCAGAAAGAATGAGGACTTGCAGCGGATCCATCAAGAATATCGAGGTTTTGATGCATCTCTTCGTGTTCCTCCTTTGATAACAATGTTCCTATGGAGGCTTCGTACGGCTTCACTGGACTGAGAACTGCCTCGTACTTCATGTGCACCATGGCATCAATCATGGGACCGTAAACGTCGCTGGAACCGACGTTCCAGTTAACCATGCCATACGAATATGGTGCCGGAGCAGTGTAGAGACATGGCCAGTACGTTTCTCGTTCATCATCAGGTACCCTGCCCTCTGGTGAAACCTTGTAAACGTAATCATGAAATGTGGATGTGGCGTTGTCGACAAGACGATGAAGATCTCCATCTTGAATCATGTGGGCGTCAAGGATTATTTGCTCGTGATTCTCAGCAACAAATGCTTCCCACTCCTCAAGTTGGGCACGCTCCACTCGTATGAATGGTGTAACCGCTTCCAAGTGACCTTGTCGCCTCACATCATTTCCGTACATGGCATAGAGCGGCATGTGGATTAAGGGCCATGCCCCAGGTTCGTTCTCGTGCACATATGCTGACAAGGTCCGTGAGAATCCCCACTGAGAAGTTCGGGCTCGTTGCATTTGTGCCATGGCAGCATCTGCAACTGTGCGAGAGAACTGATCAAACTGAAGATACAATGAGGTCAACAAAGACATGTATGTATCAAAATGTGCCATGGAGTGCTTACCTGTGTTTCAAAACTTTGTTTCCTCTGGCGCTCAAGGAAGAAATACGTGGTAAGAGTGACGGCAACTGCAGTGAGGAGCAAAACTGCAGTGGCAATGAGACGCCATTGGGAGACGCGGACTGTTTCACGCTTGGAGACATTGCGAACCTCTTGCACCTCATCTCGTTCGGAACCCGTACTGGTGGACCCTCTGGAGTTAGACTCAGCTCCATAGGAACCTTCATCCAAAGTTTCGAGACCTTTCAAAGGATTGATATCCATGATTTTCGGGTATCCACAACCTCTTGATCACTTCTGTTTTTTATGAGCGCTCCCCCCGCAAAAGGCCCGAAGGGAGTGAAGTTGTTGCATGTCTTTCCAGTTCTCTCCTCATGGGTTTGCAGAATGTACGATGGCTACTACTAACTACTAGTAATAACATGCTAGCTAGAGAGGTTGCTCGCCGCCACTACATATTAGCAGAAGGAAACGCCGCGAAGTTGACATTTTCCCAAAGAAGAATTCCATGGCGAGATGTCATTTGCGCCCTATGAGTGCAAAGAAGTTTGGAACATAAAATGGCGTAAAAGAAAGAGGAGAAGTAAATCCTTACTTTAGGTCGTTGGTCTAAATTGTCTGCTCACTGCGGTGGACACGCTATTCTCATCCGAAATATCACAAGACTACGCAAGATCAAGGGGGGTGATGCCAGCACTACTTAGATAGGAGTATCGGCGCTTGCCAATTCTCTTTTACTGCTTGCTACTCTAGTAGGACATTTCCCGCAGTAGATTGTAGCCCTTGCCGCACGTTTGTGTGAAATGCGACTTTGATAAGGTCTGTCATCGTAGTTAGTATTTTACGGCCATCATTCCAAAGCCACGTCGCCGCCCTGTAGTTTCTGCGGGGTAGGTGAATGCTTTTCAAGACTACAACTCATCAGTCACGCGAAGACGAGAAATCTGAATCATGAGTACGAATGACACTTGCTATACTATGATAGTTTATATGTTAAATACATACCTTGGATACTTTGAAATTTCGGACGTCAGCAGCTCAACGGCCGCCGCTGGGGAGATAGCATTCTGCCATGGTGACTCTTCGAACTCCAACACCACACTTGTCTCTGCCAATAGCACCAATCCCAACTTCCTGCATCTCCTATCCTCACTCTTATCGTTCAAATTATAATGAAGAATGCTATGCACGGGAAAGAACTCAGTTACGCTGGACGACGAGGAGAGCAACGCGCTAGTACCAACTATTTTGCTTGGATGCTGAATGTTGTTTTGGGCGCTATGGTTCTTGTCTTGCTTTGGCTACAAATGGAAGCATCGTCATCGTCGTCACCAGCACCTACTGGATCACTCAAGGGTGGGATAATGAAACCAGAGACAATAACTACACTGGACAATGGAAATCAAGGCGTGCCCAGAAATCCACCCCCCTCGTCATTGTTCAACCCCACGGGTCCGGCAAGAGCATATGGAGAGGATGCAACCAACGACGATTCCGATGACAGAACTGTTGCAGATGACGAGTTCCGGGATGATGATAATGATTCCCCAGAATGGGATGATGGGAATGAAATGAGCGAGCAAGGATATGGACATGCCCCGAGTAGTCCTGGCCGCAAATCGGATGATTACTTCACAACAGAAAATGGAGATGATTTGGATCGGGATGACTTGGCAGAGTTTGGAGATGATATTGGTGGAGAAGGAAGTAGCAACAGTGCGTACGACGACATGATAGGTGGCGATGTCGGTGATGATAAACGTGGCCTAGATGTAGACTACGATGATGTTTTGGCAGGCGAAGGAGACAGCCAAGAAGAAGAATATGATGATATACAATGAGGTTGTTTCAATTGGGTGTAGCTTTAGACTTTTTCCTATATCAATGTATTAGTAGTACAGTACTGTACTCGTACAACGTTCCCCAAGAACGAAATCATGGTGGTCTGCGGAGACTTGCAAAAATTAATGTCTCGAATTTTGGAACAGGCTTGACAGGTCTTCATCGTTGTGGTGAGAGCGCTTTGTAGAAGCGGTATCGTTGACGACAGCCAATGCTTCGTCAATGATGGCCAAAATATCGTCGAAATCCCCTGTACTGGCGCTGCGAGACAGCGGTGATGGTTCTTCTTCTTCCTCCATGCGTGATGTCAGGTGCAAATGAGTGCTCTCCAACAGAGAGTTTGAAGATACCAATGGAGGCCTTGCTTGACTGCAATCGGTAGAGGAGGAGGAGATGGGAGAGAACATCATGGTGATAGTTGTTTGTTTTAGTGGTTTGGATGATGTGCAGGTGTCGATTGAAACTGGAAATTCTTTTTTTGTGATCCTACAACGAACCGCAAATGGATAAACCACATCCAATTTTTATCGATCTTTCTCGGCCTTTTCGCATGGAAATTATCACTCTGTGGTTTCGAAGTCACGGTGCGAAGGTGTATGATATGTATGATGAGTTTCCACTTCAATGTGGCTACCGCCATCAATCTAAATGAGCTGGTGACTAACCAATAATGGCCCCTTTCTGAAATTATTGGCCTGGAACGCTGTGGATTCCGTCACCCAAGGGAATTGTTCGCCTAGTTCCCAACATATATGTTTGCACCATTGAGCGTTTTCAGGACCATTCTTCAACCTAAAGTTAGAGAATGATGTTGTGACTCAAGATCGAAATGTCCACCAGTGAATGTAAAATGAGATATTTCCAGCTCACCTCGTTGTTGTTGTACTGAACTCCCCGGACATCATTAACTGCATGCAACCTGTTTGGGTGGTGGTACCCTACCTTTGGTGCCGCATATTTCACAGTTGTCATGATGGGGGCATAGTATCGTGCGCGAAAGGAAAGGTTTCCGTAAAGTGACTTGTACTACTGGTTTTTTGTGGTGGTTGGATGAAGATGATCCTCTCTCCTCATCATCGGAACCAGAAACCACAACACAAACACCGTCGTAGTATAGAGACAAGGAGTGTCGTAGGACTCCTTATCTACCTTTCGACAACACAGAAAATATACCGGGTAGTGTTGTACTAACGTTAGTATGATTGTAATTTTCAATCATCTCGCCAGGTGCCGCTAAGGAGCAGTTGAGGATGGGCATCATAGCAGAATTACGTACTTGGAAGCGGCGGAGAAACATAATACCACTGGGGGCTGGGGGGTGTTGTAGGAGGATGATCCAAGAACCCACCCCATGATGTCTTGCTTGGGTTGCCAGCCAGGAGGGACAAGAAGAAGCAACAACATGAGCAGCTACATCAAGGCAACAATAAGTAGGACATTGACGCCTTCTTGTACTCGTACTGTACTTCGTACTAGACGTTTTAATGCTTGTAGAAACGCAAGTGGTGCAGTCTATTATTTCGTTTGTAGTAGGGTCTAGCTCGATCGTAGAGGAGGAGAAACAACCTACTAACAAGGATCAACTTTTGGGATCCAAGAAGACAAAAGTTCCCAGCAGGTCTTGTTGACGAAAGAATCTTTCAAACGCTGTTGGAGGTACCTGAATACAAACAAACTACCGGTACCTGAAATTCCACCAGTCCGCTAACCCTCCCCCCTTCCTCTACTATACAAGTGGTAGATGATTCCTACTGCTGCTGTCCCCCACAAGAAGGTGGTGGTGGTGGGAGATTCGTGCTACTACCAGCAGCGCTTATCCAGCTAGTAGTAGTAGAGAGGAGAATAGGTTTTGTGGGGGCTTTTGTAAGGTTCAAACGTACAAATGTGTAGCAATAATATGAGGGTGAACAGAACGTAGCTTGTCACCAAAAGGAGATCCAGCGAACCTCGTCACTCTTCACCTATATCTAGACGGTATTACTACCGATACTACTACTACTGCGATGGCGGTGATTGGCGATTCTTGGTGATTGCTCCTAAAAAGCCCCCTCCAAACGTTGTTGGTGGAGGTACAGTGGTGGTACCAGGTAGTGTTTGAAAGCTGTTGCCCCCAGCACCACCACGCACGCAGCACGAACAAGAGGCACGACCTGAGTTCTTTCTTCTTCATCGAAACATGAGTCTCATACTGCTGGTGCTGTTGGTGGGCCACGAGCACGAGTTGTGGGGTTGTCATAAGGATCATGGATCATGCATGCCCCATTTCCTTGACGAACCGTCATGAACCCTGAAAGGAGATCTCACTTTTGCTTCTTGGGCCATACTGTTTCCATGGTACGTAAGAAAAAATGGACTTCTCCAGCGCGAGGGTCTGGGTTTCTGATTCGTATGAAGTGGTTCCCGTATGCTTGAGCTTGCTTCGCTTGAGATTGCTCGGATGAGCACGTACGGCAGTCGTACGAGGACAATCTCTTCTGAATGCTTGACCCGATTGACCATAATTGGACTCTCTATCCAGATATTCGGGGACAGAGTTAACTACAAGCTCGGTCTTTTTGCACGACATCAGCTTCAATGGATGACCCGTCCCCCGATACAGATACCAAACGCCAAACGCCACCCTTTCGGAAAAAGATCGAGATCACAAAATAATAGAGACCGAGGTCCATTGATAGAAACTGCTCGGGTGGATTAAAACACTTTCATCAGATAGTCATGAAGCTTTCCAGCGCCATTCTCCTCGTTGCCAGCTATGTATCAGTGGCTTCTGCAGACGATACCATTGTAGCTCCAGATCCAACTGATCCCTGCACAGTTTGCTACGATCAATCGGATCCATCCACTGTTACCAACTCTGTTTACCAAACTACTGTCACTTGCAGTGAAATCATCGCCAACGTCACCGCTGAGGACCTCTTGCAAGGAGATGAGCAATGCGAGGAGTATCAACTTTGGGGATACCAACTAGGATGCTGTGCCACTCCTCCTTACCAAACGTGTGATATTTGCCCAGATGGTTCGGACTACACCAGGCTCAACGAGATTCCTACCGCCCAGGAAGTGGGAGGCAATCCTACCTGTGCCGAGTTTGAGTTGTATGCTACCAACTACCAAGCCTTCTTTACTCCTGGAACTTGTGATGACACCTACGTTCGTCGTGTTGCCCACTACTGTGGTTGCCCTGACGTTGAGCAAGAATGCACTCTCTGCAGTGATGGACAAGCCTCTTCCAACCCAGAGCGTGGAGACAACTTCTTCTTCAACGCTCGCTGTGAGGGTATCGAGTATTTCTTCTCTCTTTTCACTGCTGATGAGTGTGCTGGAGCTCGGGATGCCTACGGCGTTGATTATGAGAACTTTTGCAAGTGCCCCGACTATGTCAAGCCGGAAGATGATGGCCAATGCCTCATGTGCTCCGGAGGCATCAAGAACCCTGACTTTGTATTCACCGACGATACCGACACATACACTCGAACATGCCAGCAAGCACAAGACTTTGCCGATTCTATCATCCGTGAGAACACTTGCTTGTCGTTGATGGCTGATCCAATTGCCCGTGGATGCGAGTGCAAGAGCGGAGAGCCCGTTTTCCTAGAGGCTGGAGAGAGTCCTGCTGGTATGAAGACTTTCACCTTGACTTTGTCAGGTATGGCTGTGATGGGAGCCCTTTTCGTGATGGAGCTCTTCTAAGGGATTGAACTAGGTACCTAAATTGCACCCGACAATCGCTAAGAGTCCAACCTCTTGTCGTGTATTTTGTCATTTGCTTCACAGCAATCGTAAAAGTAAGGAGTATGTTTGTTTTTCTGTTTTGTTCCTTATAATCGGATAGTTCGTTGTTCACTGTGAACGGGATGTTCTTCGACTTGGACGACTCCTTGTCGACTTAGAGGATCCAACTCCGCCCATTGCGACGAGCACAACATTCCACATTCACTTCAAATCTCCGTGAAACGTTGCGTGTCGACTCACATCCTTTTCCAGTGGAAGCTGTTGCTGTACCTCTCCTCTACATTATCAATGATGTAGAAATTTTATTCCGTGCGGAGACTCGCGTGACAGCCTCTAGAAAACCCTTGGAGTAGTTTTGCTTCAACGTTCCTGCGTTCCAAGACAATGCTCAACGACATCTCCAACAACGTCCCTTGGAATCCTACGCTGGAGTGAGGGAGACTCACAGGATTGCTTTCCCAGACGCATGTTCTGGGAGTGACACACTAAATGGAGTCACCTTGCTGCACTTTTTCCAGGAGACCCCAGAGGGTTGGAAGATGAGCTCACAAAAAGGACTTCTTGAGACAGTTTCAATGAAGTCCAACCGTTCCATTTCCAACTCGCTAGAATCTCCCACTACCGGCAGCTGGACTCATCGAGGACCCAAGATGCCCAAACTCAACCATCATTCACCTAACTTGGTCTCTAAGGATTCCAATGGATCTTCTCATGACCGAGATGGTCGAGCGCTGGAGAGAGCTCAACCTGGGCCTCCTCGAGATGCGGCTGGCCATAGTTCTAGCAACAATAGCCTGCAAGCACGTGATTCTCCTTCCTCCCCTGATCCTGTGGGAAGGGCGTTGGATGGTTCCAGATTTCATGTCTCACCAACCGTCGGGGTACGTCTAGATATGAATATTGGCAAGCAGTCTGTGCTGTAGAATGTTTGACTCATCGTCTCGTTTGCTTGCCTCTTGTTGTCCTCAGTGGCCCCAGCGCAGCCCCATTCAGAATGATCATGAGCAAGAAATCCCTTCGTTTTCTCTCTTCACTCAGTCTTTTGAAACACTCTGTAGTGATACAGACGCCAATGTGGGATCCAGTCCTCGAGAAAGCTATCATTCTCCCGCTCGAACTCAGGGGCAGCATCCTCCACGAAAGATTGACTTCTCCACCGAGACGAATCTAGGTGATCTCTCGCCCATTCAGTTGAAATCCATCAAACGAGCCCCGCAACCATTAAACCAGCAGCCACCATCTGTATATACTCCCGAGTATCACACTCCTGTAGCTGGACGACCCGTCGAACCTCGTGAATACGAATTCTCACGAGGATGCAATCCATCCTCTAATCCCAAACCACCACCACCACCAAGTCAGCCTCCCCGAGACCCCTGGACAGGTGACATGAGCACGAGCACCTACGGACCCAATGGATACTCCTCAACGGCATCGAACCCCTTCTATGTTCTGCGCTCGTCTCATCATGCCTTTGAGACGTGTTCCTTCAAATTGCCAATCTTGCACGAAGGTGAGCTTTGTCGTGTAAATGTCAGTCAGTACAACACTGCGTTTCTTTACCAAGGTGGCCGTACTCCTGATGCCCAAGAGATCCAAGTGGCGCGCCGCCGTGTTTTGTCTGCTATTCATGCCTTTGGGGGGTACGAAAAGCCTCGCAAGGACCCGCACGAGTCCATTTTTCGTCAACGCCTGCCGCAAAGCATGGAATATTACAACTCGAAGTTCCACCAACGATACTTTGTCACTGGGAACCATATTTCTTGGGAAGTTGAGGAGGATCCCCCCGTTTTGCAAGAGAATGGTCAAAATTTGAGTAACATGAATGTGTTGGATACTGAGAATGACGGGCGAGTTACCACTAACCGGAAGAGTGGAGATAGTTCAGAGTGTTCGCCTGGTTCTGTAGCTCCCTTGGACAGTCAGCAAAAGATGAAATATCGGTGCAAGCTTTGTGGACAACTGAAGCAAAATCATAACTGCCCGTACCAACAATCTCTTCAAAGGAGCATTGCTGTCATGGTATACCCGGTGGTGAATGCCTTTACTGCTGACGAGCCAGGCATTCTAACAAAGCCTCTTTCAGAAATGAACAACTTTGTTTCCTATGACAACCTTTCCACGTCTGTGCACAATTCGCCAGAAGCCCACCTCTCGCCGTATTCAGATGAAGAAGCCTCGCCACAACCAGTCCACAAATACCACCATACACCCACGCCCCCCGCACAAGTTCAAAAGGGTACATCGTCGACGTTGGCATTGCGTCCAGAACACTACAGGGCGGTAACGCCACCAAAGCGTGAAGGCACAGTTGTCAGTGAAACGACGGGAGACTTCCAGTACCCCCATGTTCCTTTGACTTTTAGCGAACGCAAGAGATTGAGCGATACATTGTTTTCTCTTGCTCGAGAAGTTCCTACGATGGCTTCTCAAGTGGGGGCGTTGCTTCGCATGGCTCGTGAAACTGAAGATTGGGACCTTGCAGTATCGGAGGTATTGACGCAAGTGATTGTAGCGCTCTACTGTGGAGAAGGCGATTACAGACTCGATGGCCTCCAGCAATACCTTTTGGGAATTGGAGTCTCTTGTTAGTAAAAGGTTTTATAGAAAGGATTAACTCCGTAGTCGCAAAGGATATGAATCTGTTTCACATTTATATGTATCACTATTACGTATGTTAGGTGGATCCTTACCTATCTGGCCTTGTGTACCAGCATCCGATTGCCAAGAGCCAAACGCTTGCTTTTAGCCAATAGCAGACGTTCCGCAAGTTCAAGACTAGCATTCATTTCTTCTTGTCAACGTTGGCCTGCCGTCGTCAGCCTCTTGTCACTATTCTTACAACAACCTCCCAGAACAACCATTTCAATTCCAGCAACGTGAAGACCAATCATGCCTTGTCCGTTCGAAGCTAAACTTGGTTTTTCCACCAAAGAAACCAGAGCAGAATACATTGACTGGAAACTTGCACACTCTCCAGGTTCCACCAAGGAAGAAATTCAAGCCTCACTTCCGGAATCATTGGAGGCTGACTTGGATATCACAAAGCCTCTCTACTTTTGGCAACTTTTCTCCATTCTTGGCAAAGAACCCATCATTGATATTGCGACTGGCTTTTATACCCGAATTTTTGACGAAGAGGTGGAGGACGATGAGGTATTTCGAGGGGCTTTCGCCAATATTGGAAACATTGATGCGCACATAAAGGCACAATCTAGTTATTGGATCGACTCTTTTGGAGGTGGGAGAGTCTATTGGGGGGGACATTCACGCTTGGGATTTCGTCACTCCAGCAATCATGCCGAACCAGTGATGAACGCAGCAGGCTCCAAACGATGGCTTTGGCATATGAAGCACGCCATTCGAAATATTGACTTTGAAGGCAAATTTGGAGACCCTCGTATTCTACCTTGTTTGGTAGAGTTTCTAGCTTCCAAAGTTTGGTCCTATGCCAAAGAGTTTGGATGGGAGTTTGATGAAACTGATTTCCGTGTAGAGGACTACATGTACGCCAAATCGGCGCAAAAAGCCTAGATCTCACTTTGATACCATCCAGCTACAATTGTCTAGCACAATATTCTGTTTCGTGAAAATGTCTAATAGTTGTAGTAGTAATTACTTCACTTCATAAGTGTTGGCTTTCAACGGTATCAACCAATTAGCACGAAATCCCCAGAGTCAATAGATACCGTCGAAGTCCTTCAAAGCGAGAGTCACCGTCGTGGCAGTGAACGACGACAACAACTTGGGTCATGAGTTCTGCTACAGCCAAGTCCCAAAGGTCTTTTTCCCTTGCCTCGCGGAGAACTGCAGCACACTCATCCTTCAGTTTGGGAACCTCCAAGGAAAGTGAGAAGAGGTTGTCGCTCAATCGCTTTCGTTGAGCATATGGAAGTGGAATAGCTCGGTAAGTGAAGGCATCTGGTGATTCCACCGCAGCTGAAGAAGTTACAATGCGGAATTGTTCAGGCTTGAGAGGAGTAGCCTCAACGAACAAGAGATCACCTTGGTCATCGGACATTTGCCCATAGCTGCGCTTCTTGTGAGCTGATGATACACTTCCAGGAGTCATACCTCCCATGTATCGTCGCCCCGGGTGTCTGGTTGACGAAGGAGTCATAACACGTTGTGGCGTCGATACGGGCGAGTTGGCTCCACGGGAACCTCCACGGAGAGACTCAGGTGTGACCTGTGCAGATCCAGAAGGCATTCCTTGATTCATGCGACGAAGTCTATCAGGTGTTGGCCGGGAAGGTGAAGCTTCTGTGGAAGAGACCGATTCTGCTCCAGTCACAACGAAGTTGTTCATCTCGGAAAGAGGAGGAGCCAAAACTCCAGGTTCGGAAGAAGTGAAGGCGTTCACAGCAGGGTAGACCATGACACCAATACTTCTGGCAAGAGATTGCTGATATGGACAAGTGTGATTCTGCTTGGGCTGACCGCAAAGTTTGCATCGGTAACGCATCTTGGGTTGGTCATCCTTGCTCCCAGATGCGCTCTTGCTGCCATCCTGAGTTTCTTCGGCATTGTCATCATCATCCTTCTCACCATCTCCGTCCTTGGACTTGTCGTCATATTCCTCTTCATCCTGATCTTTACCGGCAGAGGTCTCTGGTTCCTCGATGGGTGGATTCTCTTCCAATTCCCAAGACAATCGATTGTCATTCTCATAATAGCGACCAGGCAAAAGTTCATCGTATTTACTCAACTTGCGAGGACGCTTCCCGTCCGCGGCGTTGGCACTCGATGTCACCTCTCCAGGCTTTTCCCTGAAGATCGACTGACTGTTGGTGGAAGGCTTGTTGGAGAACTGAGATGTCCGGTCTCCAGCAAATGTCCCTCCGAATGCACAAACAGCAGATTCAACTCGGCGCAATGCAACGGCAATATCATGAGGGTCTGGTTCTGCGTAAGGGTCTCCACTGCGTGTGTGTCGCTTGGGAGTATCCGCAGCAGATTCTTCTTGCTTCATCTCCTGTGCTTGTAGAAGAGCTGTCTTGAGACCAGGAAGCAAGAAAGTACAATCCTTGAAGGCACCCTTGTGTCTCTTGAGGAACGAGTAGAACCCTGGTGCCCCATCACTAGTCTCCGGATATGGAGCTCCGTTTCGATACTGCCCTGGAGGTGGTTCTGCGAATGACCTGGAGTAGGAGTTGGAAACTGGAAGCTCTGAACCATGAGGGTTCATTCGCACATGGCTTTCCTCCATAGAAGTGCTGCCCTTGTTGGAACGTGGGCTGGGCCCAGGTCCTCCAGAGTAGGAACGGTACATATCCAAAACTTGGGTTGGGCTAGACGAACGGTGCTCTTGTCCTCCCAAGACCATCATGTTACCTGTACGCATGGTTGGTGGTGGACCGTTCCCAAAAGAGTTGTTGGGGCTCATTTCGAACGTCAAAGCTCCAGAACCCGAACCACCCAGCAATTGTTGAGAAAAGTTCCCAGCAGAACTGGATAGATGGAGTTCCGTTCCCTTGTCATCACTTCCTGAAGGACCAGCTCCAAAGGAGGGAGACTGAAGAGCAGCATCCAGTGGGCCACTGACGTTGAAAAAGTTGGCCGTATCACCAATGCTATCAAACGACTGGTTGAACAAAGTGAACGAGGGTGCCATGTCAATGGAACTCGAAGGTTGTGGTGGACCTGTCGTACTCTTTGGACTCCTCTGTGGCTGTACAAATGCAAAGCAAACGGTGAGAAGGTGCATTTTCAGAAAAACGGCACTTGTAGTAGTAGATTCGGAAAACAATCCACGTACCTCAAAAAACAAATTGGAATCCGTGTTGGACTGATGATGCGAATGTTGAATCTGAGGAGGAGCTTCCGGGCTCAATGGGTCGTCTCCACGTTTCGTTGCCTTTGGTTGCTTTTCCTCAAACGATGTCGAAGGAGTTCGGAGAGCCATTAGAATCTTTTGTGGGTGGTCCTCTTCAGGGTTTCGCATCTCGGATCCAGGGCGCCCGCGGAAGATGCTTCCCGACGACGATCGGGATGGCCGAGACGTTGGTTCTTGTGCACGCGGCATATGAATGGGCGTGGCAGTACCAATGACTCGAGTTGTTCTCTTCATACTTGGGTCAGACTCTGGATGGTGCGATGGGTGTGACTGGCCATAGTAGGGGTCTTCCCTTCGCATGTTACCAGGATGATGATGTTCGCGCCCACGATAATCGTACCCTGGATGTGGTGGCTCTCCTGGTGGAGGAGCTCCACCTCCTCCTCCGCGTCGATCCTCATATCTGGAGTCCACATAGCGTCTGTCATAGTCCTCTTCGTAATGTGGAGGGTAGGGCTCACCTCGTCGTCCCCGGTATGGAGGTGGATATGCCCCATCCCGGTAGGAATAGTGCTCATCATGCTGTGGGGGTGGTGGTGGTCGTCGCGATGGTGGATAACGATTTCGCGAAGGTGGTCTCTCGGAAGGTGGCCCCTCTTCCTCTTGCCAGTTGTTGTGTCGGTGCGAGCTGGGTGGTGGGGGTCCTCCTTCATAGTAGTGCCCATGATAGCGAGAGCTTTCACCCCGGGACCTGCGATAATCCCGTTCCCGAGAATCCATCGCAGATGATTCGTACCAAGAAGACGGAGGAGGGGGGTTCCTTGTGATGGATTTGGCCGCCGCGGCGGCAGCAGCAGCCGCTGCCGAAGGATTGGCGGGAGACATTGGAGCTGGTTCACCATGGTCTTGAACGTAAGGTTCTGCATTGGAAGAAGGTGGTCGTTGTTGTACCATTGGTGGCGACCGACTGCGCGTTCGGCCTCCTCGTCTACTGGTTGCCGTTGTACTCCGTGGGCCAGCAGACCCAGTAGAAAGAACCGAAGTGGTGGAAGGAGGGCGATTGTGTGCTGGAACAGAATTGGTCATAACGGGAGAAAGATGTGATCGGACTCCATTCATACTGGGTGTAGTTCTGCCTTGAACGGGAGACGATCGATTGCTTCTGTTACCGGAAGGATCAGCGTTGGCGGAACCAGCGTCTTTGTCCAAAGTGGAGGACTCTCCGGGGTGGTTGGAATCAGCCATATTGCAAGTGTACTGTATCGTACTGTTTGGAATGTATCAATACCTTATCAAATCAAACAAAAAGCCTATAAACGAGCAAAACAAGACGTGAGGAAAACTGTCCATCAAATAATGCAACCCACACATCAACAAGTAACCGCATACTCGAAGAGTCATTTCCAACGGTCGGGAGAGCAGAGGTTCCATATTCAACAGGGTCTCGAGATTGTCTCTTTTCTCCATGCCGACTATGGACTGCACCTCTGTTGTCACTGAAAGATGCCCATCTCTAACGTGTCTCCTTCTGGTTTTCAACGGTCCTCTAGTTCGTTGCATCATCGTTGCCCGAACTCTCATGGTCTACAATCCCAAACTCACCACTAAACGATCATGCGCCTAACGACAACCAAAACAATCAGATTCTAACTGAAACGATTCCACTTGTGAGAACGACAATACAGCAGCGAAATCTCAAGAGCGAGTGTGTGTAAACCGTTCCTTGCAAGAGGGACGAGAAATCTGGTTCAGGAAAGAGATCGATAATGAGTCCGTGCACCCGTAAGTGGAATTTTTGGTGGGAAATCAATCCATATATCCAGTGGATATTGTACATGTCGACAAATCAACGCTTCCACCCCATGTGACTACCGTTGAATCCGTGTGGGAAAGGCGTTTGGGGAAGATCTGGAGAATGAAATATTATATGAGCATGAAGACACTAATACACACCTGGCCTTCTCTCATAGCATATCAACGCACTCCACTTAGAACGTTGAATAAGGATATATTGTGTGTCAGGTTGTAAGCACCAAGCCAACAATAACCGTTGAACCCCCATGGCTTCTAAGTACTTCTGTCATCAACCCAATGATTCCCGGATCCAGTCAATCGCCGGCCAAGGTATGAAGGTACCGATAGTATCCCTTCTAGTACTGTTCGTATGTAGTACTATAGATCCACAACCTTGTTTTCCTTTCAAAAAATAATGCTGGAGTCCGATTGACAGCACCAACTACCATTACTGCTGCACTACTCGTACATTCAAGTTTTCATTCGTCGGTACAGACAACACATCATCGTCATGAACTTGGATGTGTGATCAGATGTGACTTTTCTATGATGTTTGAGATTAGGAATTTGGAGGATGCGAACAGGCTTTTGGCATGCGAACCCTGCCAGAGGGTAGTGAAAACTCCTTTCCCACACAAGACGACTCGAAACACAGAAAAGAGCAATCCATTACTTGTTTTTTCATTCATTCCAACGTTCCACTACTCCCACATTCTTCAAGAAAGACTTGAGACGCACCACCACGCTCCTTGTTATATACAGTATGGTCGAATTGTTGTATTCCACTGTTGTCCAACAAGCCGAATGGATCCGGCAAGGCAAAATAACGTGTCGAGAATTGGTCGATCATTGTCTTGCACGAATTGATGCATTGGATCCACAACTCAATGCTTTTTGCTATGTATTACATGAGCAAGCACGAGCGGAAGCTGATGCCAGGGATGCTGATGCTGTTTTGTTGGCCAAACATGCCAGCACCAGCCAAGGCAAAGAAGACGATGGAGAAGTACCACCAGTTCTTGGTCCCTTGCATGGAGTTCCAATTGCCATCAAGGATGACAATCACGTTGCTGGTTTGCCTACAGCTTATGGTGGTGGAGGTTTCACTTCGATTCAAGAAAAGGATAGTGAGATTGTTCGCAGACTACGTCAAGCTGGTGCTGTTATCATTGGCAAAACTCGCATGCCCGAGTTTGGCATTTGGCCGTTTACCGAAACAGAACTCCATGGGATTACAAAAAACCCTTGGAATTTGGAAAAATCTCCAGCTGGATCTTCCGGGGGATCTGCGGTGGCAGTTGCTACAGGCATGGTAGCCGCTGCTATTGGAAGTGATGGCGGTGGGTCCATTCGGTTGCCATCGTCATGGTGTGGCCTGGTTGGACTCAAAACACAATTGGGGCGGGTGTCGACTGCACCCAATCCTTGTATTTGGACATGCTTGGGAGTTTTGGGTCCATTGACCCGGACGGTAGCTGATGCTGCTTTGATACATGATGCCATTCATGGTAATACTCCCACTGACGTCTTTCCTGCAGCATCCTGGGAAGAAGGCATCAGTCTTTCTGAGGCCATTGTCAATCCTCCAAACAACCTTCGCATTGGGGTATCCATGGTAAATCCAATGGGAGGCCCCATGGCAGATGAAGAAACCCAACAAGCTGTTCGGGAAGCAGCGAAGCTGTTGGAGGAACAAGGTCATACTATCATTGATGTTGACAAGCCTGACTACCCAACCGTTGCTTTCACCTTCAACACACTGGTTTCCGTCGGGATTGGGGATGAATTGCGTCAAGCAGAACACCCTGAACGATTGGAATATCTGACCCGTACTCTGAGCACTCTAATGTCACCTCTGCGTTGGTTCGACAGCTATGCTGTTCGTTCTGCCAAGCAGATCTCAGACGAATTCATTCCAAAGTTGTTTTCCAACATTGACGTGTTGCTGACTCCCACAACCGTGACTGCAGCAATGGATGCCGGGCAACTCTCTTCGCAGAGTATTTTGGATGTGCTCCCCAAGTCGGGCAATGTTTGCTCCTACACTGCCTTTTGGAACCTAGCTAGAAATCCTGCCGTTGCGGTTCCAACGGGGCTCAATACGCAGGGCTTGCCTCTAAGCGTTCAAGTGGTTGTTCCCAACAACAAGGAGCCTCTGGCACTAGCCATTGCATCGCAGCTGGAATCAGCGTTTGGATTCGTGGGTACACACCCGCCAGCGTTTTGTGGTTGAATAGGGAATCATTGTTTGACAAAGCGCTACATGACCAATATTGAGCAAAACTGGGCTAGCCTAATAGTGCGAAGTGGTACTATGGGTCACTATGCGTCGGTGGCTGGATTTAGCGATACTTGCTGTTCGACGTCTCCATCTGCTTGTCGTATTGTCGCTAGTTGTGTACTGCAGAGCGGACAAGTGTTTTTTCGGAGGCACCAAGTCTTGAGGCAATCCTTGTGAAAGAGATGTCCACACGAAATATTGCCCACTGAATCACCGTCTTGGAATGGGACAAAACAAATGGTGCAGGAAATATCCTGGTGTGACCCATCATCCTTTTCCGATCCTGAATCCTCATCCGTTTCCGAATCGACATGGAATGCTTTGATTTTTAGTTCAAACGGCAGCGACTCCTTTTTTCTAGCCGCTTGCTGATCTCGTTCCTCTCGTCTAATAATCCACCGGGTTCGTGCCATGGCATTGTATTCATATTGATAGCGTTGCCATTCCAAGCAATGCCAATTGGAAGAGGGGGGCGCCAAGGTATCACTTCCTTCCAATATTCGATCCGCTTCTGTCTCAACGTAGGTGTTGGTGAAAAAGGAAGACATATATCTCCAAGCGTTTGGGCCATGAATTGTAAACACACAAAAGGCGACCACCCCAACATACCAAATGAGAGCCAACGGAATCACATGGCGAGATACAATTTGGGAAACAGTGTCATCCGGGTAGCAACCGACAGGATAACCTCCTGCAGTAGTGGGCTTTCCTCCCACTTCTTTCATTAGACCGCAATAGTCTGCATACGTAGGGCAAAACAATGTCACATCGCCGTCATTGTAGTCAAAGTCATAGTACTCAGTTTCAAAGTCCGACACTGAACACAGACAGGGCCGTACTTCGTATGTCGAAAGACCACCTTCTGTGCTTGCATCAACGGTTGCGAGGCTTCGTGACGGTACCATTTGTGATTGTGACAAAACGAGAGCATGGCTCGCACCAGTTTCTGAAACCGAGCTCAGAGTAGTAGGCCGTGCCACATCTCTATTGACATCATTTTCTGGTCGTGGGATGGCGTTGCTAGAAAAAAGGTGGCGACCACGACGGTGCGAATCATCACCATCAGTACCTGCAGTAGTCGTAGCGTACGGAACGATGGATACGGTCCCATCTTCATAGTAAACCAACAGTGAAATAGGACCGGTCCGGCACGTATCAAGATCTTGTTGGGCTGCCATGGTGGGAGAAAGGAAGAGGGAACAACACAAAAGAATGACCAAGTGTACTAGGCATGGGGTATGACGACCATCATGGCCAATACCAATACTGGTTGCACGCAAGTTCATATTCTTTTTCATTGTGGATGGAAAGTGTTTGTATCGCTTTCAGTTTCGTTACCGCTAGTTCTATACAGTCAAAAAACACAATGATGCTCGAGACGTTTATTTGAAGAGAAGATCGAGCCCAAACTCACTGGAATTGAGGTGAGTGAGGAAGTTGATGGGGGGCGAAGGATGAGCGAACGCCATGCATGAAGGCTGTAGTAGTACGGTACTACTGTACGAGGAATTGACATCATCCTGCGGGCATGATATTGCAAGTATCAATCCGAAGGAGACTGTTCCTAATTCTGTCCTAGAACGGCTAATTCAAAAAGTGGAACCGTCCGACCCCTCCCCCAAATTGCTTGGTTAGTATATTCATACTCTACAACTATAAGTATATTATATACTCATGCTTTGCGTACAATGATGCAATGGGCCCAAAGTGTTGGTGAAACAATCGTTCACGTTGTGGGCACACAGAAGGGTGGTCCAAACAAGATACTGAAGCCTGGCTTTTTACGGTTCTCGTACTTCACGTCTGCACTGCATCAACTACTCGTACCGTCGGTAGTATCATCGAAGGCTCCAAAAGGCGGAGAATCTACCGGCACCTGTACGATACTCGTACTGGTGGTGGTGCAGGGTTTTCTCCTGTTTTTTTTGATGTTGTATACCTAGAGTATTCCACGGGGGACGAAGAAGCACAAATGCGAAACACCGAAGGAGTGGAACAGAAGAAGACCGTCACCGGCTTCGTTTTGGGTCACAATTATTCACATTATCATCGTGTTCAAGTCATTGAGTTCGTTTCAAGTCGGTATTGTTGGCACTTCCATTATGGGAAAATTTTCTCCTCTAGCCGGATGCAACCTCGCCCAGGGCGGAGGACTGAAATATTGTGTTGAAAGAGAGACTTGAAGTATAATTAGCAATACGTACACATCCGAACTTGCAACAGCTCTTGACCAGTCTATTCTGCTGATGTTCCGGGAAATAATGATGTTGTATAACTCACAGAACGCACAAGGTGTTCCTAAGAAGCGCAACCAGAGGTTTTTTGGAGTGCAATACTACTGAGCTTGTGAATGGGGAAATCCCAAGTGGAGTCGGCAATCCCAGAAAACACTTTTTGCCGTGCTACAAGTACGGTAGCCCAGAAAGGTCACAATTTGCTCCTCTCTCTTTCTACTGTGAGGCCTTTCGAAAGTCCTCTTCCTTTCTTCGTCAACATGACTTCTGTCCTCGAAAACCAAGTCGCTCACCACGACAGCGAGCCTTTCGATGATGACAATACCGACAATTGCCTTGAAGCCTATCGCTGGAGGAACCATGCCACCCAATTTCCATGGAAGCTACATATGATGTTGGAAGATGCTGAAATGAACAACTTTTCAAACATTGTGGCATGGTTGCCCGATCAGCGTACTTTTCGAGTTCACGACAATCGCTCGTTCGTCGAGCAAATTCTTCCTCAATACTTTCGCCAGACCCAGTATAAATCCTTTCAACGCCAATGTAAGTGAGAACAAATGTGATATTTGAAGTACAAATCCTGGTACTACATGACTGGTTGAGGCTTCGTCCTGAGACATCGTTTCTTACCCTTTTTTCTTCTGAATTGACAACCTCCCCAGTGAACTTGTGGGGATTTGAGCGCATCAATCAGAATGGTATCAATTTTGGTGGCTATAGGCACGAACACTTTGTTCGAGGACATGCGAGTCTTTGTCAGAAGATGAAGCGTCTCAAGATCAAGGGAAACGGACCAAAGAGGACACTGTCACCGACCACATCTCCTTCCAAGAAGGAGCATCACGGGGACTCATTTCCTCAGATCGTGTCCCCAACTTCCCCTCCTGTTGGTGCTGCCGCAACTGCCTCCTACTACCGCGGCATGCGCGACGTGGCGATGGTGTCAGAGACCAAGGACGGAGGAGGCACCGGCATGTTGACTCCTCCTCTACCCTCAAAAAGGACCACTCCCTTTCAGAAGCAACGACCATCTGAGCGCTTCGTTGACCTGTTTGATGAAGTCACGCTCGCATCTGTACTACTGCCGGGGGAGGAACAAGAACACTTTGCTGTTGGCACTGTAAACCATCATTCTGACAGCGGAGACAAGATGGTGTCACTTCACACCAGGAACAGCAACGAGGACAAAGTAACAACTTTGGCACGTTGTTCTTTGCTTTCAAAGAAGTCACCCAGCCGGTTTCCCGTTGTTGTCCCGTATGTCCATGCTAGTACTTCTTTTCCCCCGCCCTCACTCACCCAGTCTTGGGATGATGAACCCCACGGACTACAGAATATTGAAGAATTCAACAATCTGGATGAAGAGTATTCTTTACAACCAGGACGAGACGTTTTGTCCATTTCTCCTTTTCCCTTTTTCTCCTAAGAGAATCATCTTTCTGTTCTACCCGACTTTTTAGACGATGAGATGCATCATTACAAAGGGCCCATTTTCGACTTTTGGAAGGTTTTGTGTTCATGATCTCCACACTACTACTACTTACACTTAATAATAACAATAGATACCCTTAGAGATTAATATCGCGATTTGTTGCCCTGGGATTCTCCCACTAGAGTACAGGTTGTAGTAGTCCTACCATATGATTGATTCTGATTCTGTTATAGTAGTTAGTAGAAGCGACTGGTGGGTCGCCATGGAATTCACGGATGAACTTTTGCGATCATCATCCGAAAAAACACCGACGACGGGGAATCATTGACAATTTGGAAACAATAAATTTAGCCTCCATAGTAGTACTGTATAACATGTTACTCTACTACCTCTAGGATGTACTAGTAGTAGCAGGATGAGGTCTCGGGCATGGTACCAGTAGTGCTAGCTAGCTACTAGCAGCCTCGCCATCTTCTTGCTTCTTTTCTGCCGCCACAACATAGTCAAATCCCAATCGAATCCGCCCATTCTTGGTCGTTGCCTGACGACTCTGCTCTTCCAAATCATCCAAGACTTTGGCCATGGAGTTGGCCAACTCGGTGGTGGCAAAGTATTGCAGTTTGCTCCTTGCCACCCGAATTTGATTGACAATAGTGGTATGGCGATACAAAATAGGATAGGTCGTGGTAGTCAACAAGTTAAGGTCGGGAACGGATTCTCGTATATGTCGTTCAATCCATTGCACAGGATATTCTCGATAACATCGATCACCTGCCAACAGAATGCAGGCGTCCCGGACTTGACGGACTTTGCAAATGATATTGGCATCTCCTGGTGCCGTGTCCGGGAGAGGTTCCAATCCCACAATGTACAGTCGACCACCAGGTTTGAGTAGTTTGGTCAATTTGGGAATCATTTGATCTTGTTCGTAGGGAGAAAAGCCGTCCATTGCACCAATCAAATAGTCAGCGAGGATAGTATCGTAGAGTGGATCGGCTTGTAGGGATTCATCCAAGGGTTGCTTTCCAAACCAGTTTCCGATGATAACATTTCCAAGATGTGACACATCCAAGGCATCCGCTTCGTTTTGGACATTGCGACGCATGGTTTCATCGGCTGTGATGGCAGTATAGTGTGTCATGCCCTTGCCGGGCAGCGTGGCCATCCAACGGAGACTGTGCAGGCCGGTTCCGGCGTCCAAAAGTCTTCCAAAGGGTCGATCCCCTTGTTGACGTTCAATGGCTCCAAATAGTGAATCGTCTGACCCAAAGACCAAACGAGACTTGGCTGACAGAGACGACATGGTGCTGGATTGAGATGGAGGCGTATTGGAAGTAGCTGTAGATAGAGTTGTAGCGGATGAGCCGAGGAAACGAGGATTGCTTTTCTGGACAAGAGAAGAGAGACGTCCCAGGGAAACCAAGTTTCGAGTGGTTGTTGTGGTAGTACAGAGAAACAGGGCTGCTAACAGAGGGCCGATGGAAATGGCCAACACAGACAAAGGAAACATGTGGAGAAAGCACTGGCCACCGTTGGTGGCTTGCTTGGGCATGCGTCGTGGCATGTGAACCAAGAAATGGGACTGACACGGGAACCAAATGATTCGGGATTCATACTAGGGCCGTTCGTGAATCAAAAAGTGCACATACCTTGTCCTTTGTGCGTCGTTTTGTCATTTTCAAACTCCACGGTTGAGGGCTGTTTGTCACCATGGACTACAACAGCAACGGCAATGGCAGCAACAACCCTGGTGGTGGAACAACTCAAGCTGCTGTGCCTCCGAAGCAACAAGTTGGTGTAGCTGATTATTTTGCCATTCTGGGAGTTGGTGAACAATTGATTTGGAAACATGCACAAAAGCAACAATCCGACGATTCCACAGGTACTCATGTGCACAACTACAGTCAAGGCAGTTACAATACAGCCTCGTCGTCTTTAGTACAAGAAGATGATGCTCGATTGTTGGAACGGTTTTATAGAGAAATTGTCGATTGTTCCTTGTGGGTCGCGGATGAAATGACAGAGCCAACCAGTCTCCAACCGACCACACTCGTCTATGCTACCAACCAAACGTCCATGTCATCCACAGCCATTATGTCTCATCCAGCGGCGCTTCCATCTTCTCCTGTTCCTTCTTATGATACGCAAGTGCTGTCTTCGATTCCGACTTCCACAACAGCTATGGATACAGAAATTGAAACAGTCGAAATGGGAGGATGGACCATTGTGCAGCAAACCAAACCCATGTCAGCCAGCGTGGATGCCAATGCTCCTCTTTGGCAACGTGGTCAAGTTTGGCAAGCCAATTTAGATCCCTCCTATGGGCTTTCTGCAGAATTGCGTCATTTGCAACTAGAGCAACAACGAAAAATGGACGGCAAGCGCAAATCGTCCACCCCTCTCAAGGATTTGCGAGAGCGCGTTCAATCGACCTTTCAACAACGGTTGGTGGCGTATTCTAGAGAAGGTCGCCGCATCAAATATTACCTGTCCTTTCGTCGACGGGCCCCAGATGAGCCACACCGGCCTGCTATTGCGGATATGCAACTGGTCTATGTCCAACTTCACAAAGCTACTGTCCAAGATTTGCCTCCCCGTCCAGCCGGTGGTGGTGGAGGAACCAGCAATCAGGCAGAAACCGATTCGGTCATTTCCGCGTCTACGGCCGTATCCGGGGGTGCGGCAGCTTTGCTGCGAGTGGCAGAAGCAGGGAAACAAACCTTCCAAAGTCGAGTTTTGGGGACACCGGCGCAACAACCCTCCGAGACCTCCATGCGATCCAATGCTGATGCGTTTGGTGACCCCATTCCACTCGATACTCTCTTGACGCTTCCTGCAGGTTTGGAAGAATGGTCCATTCCAGGACCCTACCAGTCGATTCGATTTCCCAAAAATCCACCACAGGTGGACACACCGTTCCAAACTGTCTTGTTCCCACCAGAGCATGAACCCGACATGGATAGCTCCAGCGCTGGTATCGAAGCCGTCGGACGTGTGGCTTCGCCGAAGTCTTTAGCCCAATGGCAAGTAGGACTGCAACCACGAATTGTTCCGTATCATCATTTGAAAGAAGCCTTGGAGGAAGAGGAGTATATTGTCGTTCCTGTCCTTGCGATTCGGAGACAACGGGTTGGCGAGGAAGAGCGTTTTCATGAAGACCCTGCTATTGTTGATTTGGCCGTTTCCATTACCGATCGATATGGAGATCCTGTGTTGCCATACAAGGAAGTGGATCCATTTGAAGAAGAGGAAGATGATGTTGGTTTGACTCTACTGGAAATGACAGATTGGTCCTTGGTAACTACATCAGCCTCCGCCGGAGAGTTCGGTGCCAAAGCTGGGACCCCATCGATGGCTCCCCCGCCCATGGGATCCACCTGTATTCTAGTGCGGAAGAATATCCCACTGGGTTTTTGTGATGCGGCATTTTCGACCAGTGTGTTGGATCGATTCCCCTACAAGAACTACAAGGGACTCCCTTTGCCCGAGGAGGAACTTCCAATGTTTTGTTATCCCACAGGCTGTCGCCTGCACCGGGCCAAGTTTTGTGATGCCCCGCTCCCTCAGTATTACGGATTTGTGGTCAAAAACGAACGCGGAGACTCCATCTACGTTTCGTGTGTCTCGTTCATGGAACCTCTTACGCGTGAGAAAAATGCGCAACTTGCCCAGCTTTCGGAACGCCGTTGTCGAGTTTCGCTACCCCATGCGATGTACTGGGCTAAGAAAGAAAGACAAATGAGGAATCAACGCGGTGAAGATGTCATGTCTGATTCTAGCAACCCGATGGAGAATTTGATCAACATGGCAGAAGATTCCGGCGACAATGATCAATCCAACATGTTGTTTACTGGTTTTGAAGATATGACAACGTTCGAAAACAAGACAATCTGCTTGGTTAGCCGATATCCCTACTGGAGTGCCTTTCGTCGATTCCTTTCCCATCTCCAGAGCGTATCGGGTTCATCCTCGGATTTGCCGATCGAGCGATATATTTCACATCTTCTATTGTCGGTGCCACTCCCCAAACCAGGAGGCCCCAGTGTCTTGGTGCCGTTGCCCACATTCAATATTCCCATGGTATTGTCATCGCCTCCGTTGAAGGATCTACCATTGGTTGATTTGCCATACGAACGCTTGGTATCATGTTTGGATATTCCTACCATTGTGACGGTCATTCTGGGGTTTTTGGCTTTGGAACAAAAGGTAGGTCTTCATTTGCTTGACAAGTCACAGAACGACAATTCGTTTCTTATCAAATACGTTTGCAGGTTATTGTGATGTCTACTCGTCCATCGTTGGTTTTGGATGTTTGTGAACTCTTGAGGTCGTTACTGTTTCCCTTTGATCTTTGCGCACCATACGTACCCCGGTTGACGGAACCTTTCATGTCCTGCCTCGAGTTTCCTGGTGCCATTTTCGTCGGCATCCACAATGACGGTACCCCCAATGGGCTAGCAGCAGTGGTTCGACAGAACATGCCCGAAGACAGCACAATTGTTGATTTGGATGTCGGAACTGTGGATTGTAGTGGCGACAGAATGACAGTGCTGAATAATTCATGGGGGTTGATACCTCAAGGTCCGAGATCTGTGCTTGTTTCCGAACTTGAGACATTGTGCCGTGATGCTGGGATTGTGCCAGGGCAAGAGCCCCTCGATTCTCTCGTTGACCCTGCATTTGAGGCTACCATGCCATCGTCTCCGGTGCAAGACATATCACCAATTCAAGAAGAAAAGAGGGAACCATTGGATGATCGTGCCATTCGTGATGCCTTCCTAAGATTCTTCTGCTCAATTCTGGGAGGCTATGAGCGCTTTCTGGTAGTTCCAGATGTTGACTTCTTGATCAGTGGAAACGAATGGTTTGACTCAAAAGGATTTTTAGCATCTGCCTCTGACGACAAAGCTGGGTATTTGAGCGCATTTGTGGCCACCCAACTCTTTCAATCCTTCATTCAACGCCGAACAGAAGCCAGTGACGTACAATGTTTGCTATTCGACGAATGTTTAGGTGAGTTTCACTCTGCTCCGATGCCATACGGTCGGCTGGGGGGCGATGTGGAAACACTTCAAACTTCAGATTCAGACAAACCCCAGCTTTTGTATAGTTTGCTGGTCGATCAGAGTGCCTCAGGTGTGACTCCAGCTCTAGCGGCAGACCGAAGCTTTGACGCGGACTCCAAGGGTGGCAGCGATGTTGATAGCAGCGGCCATCAACATTCTCTAGGGATTACAGAAACATGGGAGATTGCTTCAGTTGGCATTACCAAGAACCCCGTTGGAGATTGGGTTTCTGTACCTTCTTACCAAGGTCTACCTGAATATGCTCGTTTTTCGTACTGTGTTGATGGAAACCCAATCTTTCCAGACAAGCTGAATCCAGCTGCTTACCTCCCTCGACAACCCGAGTCCTGGTTGGTCGAAATGACAACAGTCCCTACCCCGATGTTGACAAGAAGTGAGCGAGAAATTGAAGAAGCAGAGCGACAAAGAAGACTGACAACTACCTATCGTGGCCTCCAGACTCAACGAAGGTGCAAGTGGCAATTGCCGAAGCTGATGGGTTCTCAGTTCCTTGGGGCCTATTTGCTTTGCATTCCCGCGTTGGTATCACAACCCACACTGACACATGAACAACAATCTACTTTTCTCCTTCGGGCACTTGGAGCACTTCGCTTGCTCCGAACAAAACAAAGAATTGTCCCCGACGAAGCGGCATACAGAGCTCTCATTGTAGCATGCGGACGGACCATGACGGATCGACGACTGGAATTGGTCAAACTGTTTGGCCTCCTCCGATCAGATGGCATTTTCCCGTCTGCGGTCACATTGGGCCAATACACAAAGGCTCTTGCTGAAGGGTATTCGAAACAGCGTGCCGCTGGTCCTTCTGACGATGAGACAGGTTCGACCATTGAAGGTGGAGCGGACAAAAACTTGAAACACCCTCTCAATGGGCCGAACTCAGATGCGGTTTTGGTTGGATTGGACGGAAGTCTCACAACCCTGGAGGATGCAGGTAGAAGGTGGCGTCAAAAAACTGCGATGGAAGCTGAGAATGCAACAAATCAGGACGAGGTACCCACTACACAAGAATCCAAAACATCAGATCGCACACGCAAGAAAAGCACGAAACAGTGGCTCCCCGTTGTGTTTTCTGCCTCGTTTGCTCCAATTATCAATCCTGAAGGGAACCTGGCCCCGGACCAGACTGACAGACTAAACTCAAAGCAGATCAGTTTCTTGTGTCTTTGGTCGAGAACCAAGGCTTGTGACTGTAAGTTTTCTCGTCGCTGGAATCATGATGTTGCGCATGCTCTCACAACTATTTTGTCTCTTTCTGTCACTAGCTTGTGGATACATTCCTTTGGATGAAGAGGTACAGGCAGGGTGGGATATAGTTGGAGGAGAAAATGATGTTCCTGGTGCTGTCAGTTGTGTGCGATGCGGTTCGCTTCTTGTTCCAAAGCTCGGTTACCGTACAATTTCAATGAATGAAGCTCTTCGTTTGGGGACAGGTGGCCAACCTTCCATGGTTGCAGAAGAAACTGTTTCTGCTGATTTCAACGCACTCCCACCGCAGCTACGTCCCACTATCGATGACAGCGATTGTTCGTATGTCACATACGTGAGCCCGGCAACTCTGCGCCTAAGCTTGGAGCGCCACATTGCGGAGCATGGAGAAGAAATATTGGAACGTGAGCGACTGCGAAAACATGATCCTGAAATTTTCTACAACTTGTGGTGGTATTGTGCTCGTTTCTCTCTCCCCCTACCGTTGCCCGTAGGCCAAGACGGCGACACTACACATTGTTGGGCAATGGCGTCTTGGGATAAGCAAGTATCCATGAGAGGCTGTTGGAGTGCTGCGACTGTTGTGTCTTCACTCTTTGGAAATGGCGACGACATTGGGGCTCAGGATGAAGACCAGCTCAGTTCATTGGAAAGCCTAGGCGACAGCCCACTCTTGTCTAGGTTCAATTTACAAGGTCACTACGCAACTGTCTGGGATCATTCGGATTTGTCTGAAGTTCTAGTTGCTTTGGTTGAAGCTTGCGACAAACGTGATTTCCGTCCGGTTGTGGAGTCTTTGGTCCGTGCCAATAAACGCCGTCGAGACAAATACGGAGGGGCATCCTCGTTGGCGTCATCAAGCAATGCAAACAGTGATGCCGGTGGGGGAGGGAGTTCCTTTGGAGCTACTCCTTCCAGAAGTGATTTGGACACACCATACGGAGGCGGAATTACAAGCGTCGAACTAGATTGTTATCGAACTGCGCTATATTTGGCGAAGTACCAATGCACGTCCGCATTTCATGCATTCTTTCCGACAACGCTGCGACCATGTAAGGGATATCACTTTTGGTGTCCAGTGGCACCAGTTCCGATATTTGATCGCTTGTTGCATGAAGCTACCAAGCGAGTGCGCGCAAAAAGCACTGGTTTCGAGCCTTTCCACGACGTTTCTGATGTTGCTTTGGGGTTCCGATGTGTCTTTGGGCACCTGATGTAGGAGAATTGTTGTCTCAGAGCAGACGAAAGAGCCACAGGCGATATTCTAGAGTAACCACCCAAGCAACATCATGACCACGATCATACCATGCGACCGCACTGGGGCGGCAGCTGAGGTTGATGAGTTATCATCAACCTCACGACACTCTGACTGTGGTCCACCAAGGGATGGAACGTAGTAGGTGCAGAGGCAATTTAGAGTAGCACCGGTGTCATCAACATACGTAATTTGCTGACCATCACTAGCACAAAACGTCTCGCCTGCCAGTGTATCGGTGAAAACGCAATAGGGATATTCCACATGATCTGCCAACTCAGAGGCAGACGTGGAAACATCAAGGTTGCAATAAGCGGGCCACTCTGAAGTGTCACCACACTCACCTTCGATAAGGCTCCCAAACGAGGCACCGTCGTCTATGACAACAGTATCACCACTTGAATCGGTAGTCACGCACCCAATCAGTGTGGTGGTAGGGGCGGATGTTGGGTCATTTTCGCAAGTTTTGATAACCCCTTCCGATGAATCTTCGGGAACTTCACATGAGCAGGTTGTTGTGGTACTCCCTTCGAGATATTCAACTGTCTCGCCATCCTTTGCGCAAACGAGACCACCTGTCGAGTTGTAGAAACCACAGTAGGGACAGTACACTTGACTTGGTAAACTTGTATCACAATAGCATGGGTAGTCAGTAGGTGACCCACAACGTGTAGTCAACAAATCACCGAAGGAATCGCCGTTGGCAACTGTGTGTATAATTCCATCTGCTTCCAAAGTGCAAAATCCAGAGATCGATGGCGAAGGGGTTGACCCGGCTTCGTGGCAACTGGACAGGGTAGATCCACTACTGCTGATGAAACAAGTGCATTCTTGTTCGACACCCAACTCGTCAAAAAAATCCACACTTTCTTCATCTCCAGCGCACACTTTCTCTCCTGTAACCGTTGTGAATATGCAAAATGGGCAAGATACTTGATCATCGGCATCTGGGTCGCAGTAGCAGGGGAAGCTATCCCCGCAGTCACTGGGCAGATACTCCGCAACGGAATCGCCACTTTCAAATGATACGTATCCCCCGTCCGAGAGTTGAATGGTACAAGTTCCTTTGGTGTCTATTTGATCCACGGAACAGTCGGACTCAGCAGTTCCTCCCAATGGTGCAGAACAGGAACATGTTTGGTCAAGCCCATCGACATCAACGAAACTGTACGTCTCTCCATCTTTGCCACACAAAACACCTCCGCCCTCCAAAGCAAACCCACAGTAGGGGCATTCGACTTGATCTTTTAAGTCTGGATTGCAATAACATGGGTATATAGATGCTGGACCACATCGTGTTATAAAGGCATTGCCCAGATTATCACCCCGTTCATAGGTAACTCCTTCCAACTCACAGGTTGTTGCATCGTCGGCCAAAGTTGTACCAAGCAAAGCAGAAGAGCAGATCAATAAAAGCAGATTTGTAGAGCGAACCATGGTTGCCTTTCGCAAAAGAGTGACAGGTTCAAGTTCCATCAATTGACACGACAGACGGTGATTTTGATTGTTCGCACTTCCGAATGCTATGGTTCGGGTGAATCTTGCGTGTTGGGAACGATCAATCCTTTTCTCAATACGGACAGGAAATTGCCTATGGCGGCTCCTAAATGGTCTGGAAGCTGCTCACCCAGCAACAATGCAAGAGAGTGAATGCGATCGCGATATGCTCAATGATGCTGTGTAGTAGACTGTCAAGTCATCCCTTGCTCGGGTGTCCATTTACCCACGTCTCAAAGTTGGTGATTTTCGACAATTTTGGCGCCAAAGATCCAACAAGTCGATTGGACTAGCTCGACTGTATTATCCGAATCCTGAACTGATTGCAGCTTCGGGAAGATGATGTAGCAGCGGACAAGGTAATCAAAATGGATAGCATATTTCTAATAGTATCTGTTATCTACTTCCTACCAGTCTACGACAAGTAGGATTGATTTTGCGTGCTTGCATGGTTTCGTTCGGTGGCATGGGGCCCTTCAACATATATCTTTCTATATTTTCTGCAATGATGTAGAGCTCACATTCCTGTGTTGGGAACCACAGGAACTGAGCAAAATTCCCTTCTCTTAAGATCCAATCTAGGTTCCTTCCCTTGTGCCAAGGGCACAATAGTCGTCACTCCTACATTCGTTGCGAAAACAATGCATCCATGACAAAGAAGTCCCAGGAATCCATAGACGATCTTGGGGTGTTGGACTCCACAATATCACCAGCCGTTTGCGCTTGGCTAGACGAGGATCGAGTTGTGGTGTTTTGGGAGGGTTGAGAAGGAGCATTCTTTGTGTTCCCAACTTGCTTTGGATCCAAGGTTCGTCGCTGATGGCGAGCGATGGTTTGTGCTCCGCGGTTTCTCAGGGTAACAAAGAAAGCTCCGGCTGTCATGTTGCTAGACAAAAGACTTGCGCTTTGGGTTGATGAGTTGTCGGTAGTGACTTGATGTATATCAATGACTGTTGTTGCACAATGCAAACCTGCTGTTGTTCTGTGAATAATCGCAATGATGCTGTGATGAGTTTTGGTTCAGGCTTCTCGAACGAGACTTGGTTGTTGACACGTTCCTTATGTCCAGTGTTATATTTGTCGCAGTGTGACATGACACATTTAAACCGGATTCCAACTGGCGACCGTGCAGGAATCTACCACCGCCGTTTGGTCACAAATTCCAACACAACCGCCGAATCTGCTGAAAAGCAGAAGGGTTGTCAGATTGAATCTATTCATGGACAGACAAGTAATGTTCTGTAATGTCTCTCTCTCTAGTAAGCCATTCTGGACGTTCAAGGGATAAAAATTGTAACTGTATTTCTCTAAGCTATGTTCATGAAAAAACTACTTCTGGGTTCCATCCGTAATAGTAGTACCCATTTCAAACAGTGGACAAACTACTGCCATATCGGAGACCCTTGGACAAATGGCTGAGTCTTCCATCTTGAAATCCTGGAAGGGCCATCAACAAGGAGAGAGGCAAGTTGTGTGGCTGCAATCCATGAAACGATTTGACTCCCCGTTGGGTCCGCGCTGGAGCTCCTTGATGGAGACAAATCGATTCCCCAGGTACATGGAGCTTGGTATTTAGAACGTGGTCATCGTCCAACAACTTTCGCAGGTCCAAGCTCTTTTGGCTTGAGGTTTCATCTGGGAAAACCAGCCTGGCAACGTTAGCACCAGAGATTCCCATCGACTCTGTTCGAAGGCCAACGATTGGTGCCAGCAAGTCAAATGCGGCACTGTAACCTCCTCGAACGGCTTGCAGGATAGCTTTCCTGTCTTGTTCTAACGTACTAAGCTCTGGGGTTCCAGGTGGGACTTGCAAGGGGAATAAATGTGCTCGATTCCATTCCGACTCGCGGTGACGTGCTGCATCTCGTGCTCTTTCTCGGTCGGCTTCGTTGTTCAAACCATACAGTACTGTAGGAGGAGGCACAAGAACAGGTTTGCCGGGAGATTGCTTGCCATCCTTGAGCGTGAGAAGATCTTCAGCGTAAATATATGTCTGTCCCCCATTTTCAAAGAAATGCCCAATGTCGTAGTGCCCATGGGAATGAAAGTACAACGGGGCCATGGCTCTCTCGTATGGCCCAGGCTTGGTCCTGGGTTGCCCTTGGGGACGACTACACAAAGCCAAAACGTGAGTGGCACCTTCCTCGACCGCACTTCGATAAGGAATGGGCTCAAAGCACAAGGCGTCAAAGCACTTCAAGTCTGTATCCTTGCCAACCATGTCAATCGGTGGTCCAGTAGCTCCGGGCACCGACATGCTAGCTTCCAAGCAAGCAAAGAGTCCTTCACGACGTCCATCCGCCCGACGGACCGCCTTTTCTCCAAAGAAGTCCTCAGACCCAAAGCATTTGGTGACCATATGACCATTGGCATCAACACAGCTGGCAACCACACGGAGTGGTTGTAGTTTGTTATTTTGTTCGAACTTGTCCATATCGAACTTGCGTAGACCCTGTTCTACACCCATGATTCCGTCCAACAGAAAAGAGATGTTCATACCAGGGTCTCGCTTCATAGAATTTTGGAAGGAGCTGTTTCGGTACATTCCACTGACGAGGACTTCGGCAAAGGACTGGGCGAGGATACGGACCATGCGCCCCTTGGAGACAAAACGTTTCTTGGCAGCTGGAAGAATGTCCACATAGACATCAATGCACATCTGTCGGGATACCATGTAAGACCCAACGACTGAGCCGGCACTGGAACCATAGATACTATCGAACGAATCTGTCAAGCCCAACGAGGCAATGGCAGCCGCCATTCCTGCACTGACACATCCTCGCATGCCTCCACCTTCGATAGCCAAGGCCAATGATGCATTGTCTTGGCGATGACCTGGCGTAGAGCCCGTAAGGAATCTATGCTTCATGAGTTGTAGTACATCATGATTGAGTACCAAAGTCTCTTGGACTTGTTCTTGTGGTGTCTTGGAGGAATCATCCTGATCTTGTTGTACTAGTTGGTTGGACAATCGAATTTGAGACAGGTCATACTCTTGGTCTAGTAGTGCCCGTCTGAATTCATGGACATTAGACACTGGGATTTTAGGCCGGGTAATTCGATCAATCAACCCCAAGGAACTGGGGTATCGTTTCTTGGTAGAGGACTTTTGTTGTTCTTGTTGTTCCTTCGGTGTTGATGCGTTCATGAACAACTTTTTGGTAGAGTCGTATTGCATTGGGGAAGGTTCCGTGCTAACCGATGACAAACTCCGGGCTTGAACCATGGAACATTGGCGAATGAATTGAGCCGAAACCCGAGATTGGATTGGCTTTGTAGATCGCAAGAACGACATCATTGTAGGGGTCAATGATGATAATGATGATGATGCTGGCGGTCGTTCTACCAAAAGAACAGACGATCAATCCAATGCTTCACGTCCAGCTTCACTGGTGGAACCCACCAAAGAATGACTGTTACAAGCAATGTCCTTGTTTCCGACACAACATCAAACCATTGGAAGAAGATTCGTCAACAGTTGGGCACGAATGTTGAATTTCTTTCGTGGGAATCTCTATGCCTTGTTGGAAGATTCGCCACCTCGTCCTCTGCCCGTTATAGAATGGAATTATTTTTGAAGTTGTTGTAGTCGATCAAGTCAATCCAAGTCCTTTGAGTCATTCCAGTCCAAAATAAGCGTTCTTCTCCCATTGGCTCATTTATGGAGATGACCTCATTCATTGGAGTTCTGGTCGGTGCAACTCCGCCCACTCTTTGTGACCGTGGAGGCAAAATATGCGCGCGAGGAAATGTGAACGCACAACAGCGACCACCACGACGGACCAGTTTTGGAAAGCCAAGTTTTTCGCAAGTGACCAAACACTCGTACTACTGTACGACGAATCGCGAGAATGCAGCAGCAGCAGCCGGCTCCTGTTGCTGCAAGGTGGTCCCATCATGAGACAATCTTGCATCCAAGACAAAAAAGATCCACCAGAGTTAATACAATACCAGTTACTAGCTAGGGTAGTATATCCTTTGACGAGTCCGCAATTGGGACAAGGATTGGTTTGGATGTTCTTGTCACTGCTACGTACCCAAAGATCCATGGCCATCACAATGGCAACACTACACCAAACCAAGTGTAAACTAGAATAGAGAAGAAAGTATAATCAAAAGAATGTTTTTGACGTATTATCTCTATGGGAAGTCCGAAGCACGTAAACAACGTGGTCATCGGATTCTATCTGTAATCACTGCTTTCCAAAATCAGTGAAGCAGTCTCCCAGGTGTGGTGGTGGTAGTAGTGGTAGCCCGAGTCGTGCGCAAGTGTATTTTCCTCGAGACAATATTCTCGTCCAAGGGTTTGTAGTACTCTTCCAGGATCGATTGATTGTAGTAGTAGTGATGTGGGCTTTCAATGTACCATCCTCGTTGGATGGGTTTGGTTGCAATGTAAAGAGACGTTCCATACGAACTCTTGTGTTGCAATGAAGGGTGAATATCGGGTGAAATCTGGCAAGCTCCTACGACGCACGTAGCCTTTCCAACGTCTTAGTGGTTGAAGAAAGCATCGTCTCCAGCCATCAAGGTGAGACTGTTGGTACGACGATGGTCCACGCGATGATCGCTAAATGCAGCGGCGGCATTTTGCAGAACATCTTGTGGTTGGGGGCCATCGAGCTCGTCTTCATCCGTAAGACTGAAAGGACGTGGAGTATGATCTTCGATTTCATTAGTGTGAGGGTGGTGTTGGGATGTGTAAGCGTCTAGTTGTGGGTCAGTTTCGAGACTGCGATGGGAGTCGCCAAAGTCAAGAGCCGAGGGTGAGTATGAGTGACCGTGGTCGTTGTCTGTTTCATTGACAAAGTTGGAGGGTGACTGAAGAATGGGCGAAGTGGCATCATCTGCAAAATGATCATGTTGGTTGTACTCCGAGGCCAGGTCAGGATTGGCATGATTGTGGTTGGGGGAAGGCGGCGTGGTAGAGACTGGAACCGGGGCCTTGTAGGGCGCTGGAGTCTCTTGCCCAGGAAACGCCGAAGGCGAGGGGGCAGCATGTGCGGCAGGTGCCGTGTGGACCATGGGGGGTGGCGGCTCCTGCCAGTGGTGGACCGGAGGCTGATCTTCCATCGGATGAGCAGCACCAGAAGGACTGCCTCCCCTTGCAAATACAGGGGAATGATGGACGGGGGGAGGATTGGCGAAGGTCTGGCCATCCAAAACGTACGGACTAGAGGATCGGCCTGACTGGGCCACAAGTGCCTCGGCGTACTTGCGGAGGGACAGCCCCGAATTTGTTAGCCGATTGGCAAACTCAATGACATCGTCGGGGGCTTCGACTTCATTGGCGTAGCCCTTCCTGTCCGAGCGGTTGCAATCTCGGAGAGTTTGCGTGGCCTTTTTGATGGCGTCCTTTTCCGAGAGCACTTCCCAGTGGCCTTGGTAGTTCCTGGTGGTTTCAAAGCCCTGAGGCCTCTTGAGGAACCTTCCGGGGGGATCCAGCGAGTGGATGTGCTGGACGATTTCTACAGCAAGAGCGCGCTTCTCACTGGAAGAAAACTTCTCGCAGTAGTCTTTGTCTCGACGGGCTTTCGCGAGAGCCCGAAGGCGCTCGTTCCCCGCGAGTCCAGCCAGGTTGATACCGCGTCCAAACAGAACGTCGTTGACATGGATATCGCCAGAGAGAACTTGTGCCGTCTGATTGCTATTGCGGCGGTTTGGGAGTGGTTGCCCGTTCATTGATTGGACCTCTGCAAGAGGAGAGAGGACCCTAACGAGAATGGAAGGAAATGGGATTGGATGCAAACGCAAACCAGTGCACGTGGAAACTGGAAATCAACAATCGAATGCAAATGCCAATGCCTTTTTAACTGCAGTAGTAAATGGCTCTTTCTAACAACTACGTCTCAATCTGAAGCTTCAGATACGAGTACAGCAACGGTTTTCACAGACTTATTTTCCTCCCTGGACAAACAACCCTGTTGCCATTGCCTTTTTCCCCAACAATGTTTTTATGCGCTGCCACAGAGCCCTCCGCTGAAAAAAATAGTTCGTCACGGGAGGAAGGAGGATCTTCCTGTCCTGCAGACGATTGGCTAATGCATGTGAACCTAGCGGAGTCGAGCGATCCGTTGCCCTTATCTACAGAGGAATTAGTACTTTTTCACACATGCTTCAGGCCGTCTGTCTGTCAGTCTGAATCGGGGCTCTCGCCACCGTTCTTCGGACCCACGGTGAGTTTGCTCGTTCCCGAAGTCCGGCACCGGACACCGGCTCAGGTTTCCCCATAGTGTGACAGTACCTGGTACGCGAGAAGGGTGAGCGATTCTACGCCTCTCGCTTACTTTTGCGGCGGCGGCTGGGATGTTGCAGCAAATACAACGCACAACATGCCTCCGAGGTCACTGCCATAAGCTATTTTATTAGGCACATTCACTGTACTTAGGGAAACACGAGTGCTTGAATCAACGCAACCCGTTGATCCCATTGGCACGGTTCATAGGCACCTCGTTCAAACACCACTCATCATCAACCTTATTGGTTCGGGGCTTTAGCGCGACACATCTAAACTCTATAGAATCTTTCTTGTATCTTGTGGTTGTAGTATTGGTAAAAAACCTTTTTCACCTGACTCTCTTTTGATGACCACACACACACATCTTCAGAGACCCTCCTCCTCCGCCATCCATAGTACCAATCTTGTCTTATGCAGAACGTTCTCGGTGCATTCTCACCCACAGCAACAACAACAACAAACAACAACGAACCCCGCAACCCCTCCTACCACCACCACCGGTGGTATCTTTCCCGTGAGATGATGACGTCTCCTATTGTTTACGTACTGTTAGTATGACAATAATGAACTTCCGATAAAAATAGACTTCCGCAAAGAATGGGCGTCATTGACCGCCTTCCACTTCCCACATGTTGTAATGTGGTGTTGAGGTGAATCCCTTCTTCCAGAGTCAAAAAGCGGAGCTTTCAAGAAGATATTCCGTCACTCTCTCTCTATGGTCTTAGCTCTTTCCTAGTACGTTAGTAGTAGCTACCGGTAGAGTAGTTACCAAACCTCTTTTGTGCATAATATGACATGTAGTTCCCATTCATGACGTCCTTTACCATGTCGTATCAGTCCTTCTCCTTGAAGCTGTCATCATCATCATGGTCGCCTAGTACTTGCAAGGATTGTATTGTTAACTTCAGGTACTATTGTACCGGCAGCTGTTGCACTCTTGTAGATCATCCAGTGGGTAATATTTGACTCGTACGAATCAAATAGTCCCAACCTTTCACGGGAAAGATGATGATGACCCAATAATGGTCACGCTGCAGACTACAGACTGACACACATCTACAAAACGACCAGCAAGAAGCATCCATCAATAGCCACAAGAACAAACATCACCAAGAACAATCATGGGAAACGGCGCATCCAACCCCATGGCCCAAATGGCCGCCAAGAACAAGGCCAACGAAGCTGTGAGCCAAGCCAAGGATGGACTCAACACTTTGGCAGGGGGCAAAACGGAGGAAGAGAAGGAACGCGATCAACGCCAAAAGGACCGACACGCGGAATTTGAGCAAAAGAAAAAGGAGAGGGAAGAGAGAAAGAAGAAGCTATCGAGTCAGTGGGCGGCCAATAAAAAGGCGAATTCTTAGAGTATAATAAGATGGAGTTGGGATATGGTTGGAGAGAACAAGTAGTGGAGTGTGAGGGGAAATTGGATTTCCAAGGAAGAAATTGGGAGGACTTGTTCCAGCGTATTCTACTTTAGTAGTGAAGAACAGGCTGTGCTATGAGTTCTGCCGCCGCCAATGAGTAACTTGTTGACACATAATAAACATGAAACAATACGTATGCTGTTGTAGTTATGGTGTATAACTACAATAATCTCCTGAAAGGAGAATGTTTGTAGTGTCAATTGGATTGTGGTTTACTCTTTGGTCAATTGAGCCATAAGACTAGCCATTTGATCCTGTAGGACCTTGAGTTGCATGGCTGCAGTGGCCTTCATGCTCGAGTCTAGCGTATCCACTCCACTGGGATCACTCAAGTTGATGACACGACCATCACCCACGTTGATTTCAAAGTTGGCCCCTTTCTCATTCCCTCGTCGCTTCTTGGTCACTGTAGCCACCACAGAACCCACTTCGTGCATTTCAATGGGAGATCCATTCACCGAACTGCATTGTGAACAAAGAGATGGAGAAAAAAAGTTGCGTGAGTGCCGAAGGAACACGGGACAACAACACCAAGACAAAATATATGTATATATATACGTACAATAGACCTTCTCCTTTACGGATGGTCCGCATTTCTGTCATGGGAGCACCTCGAGCCCCTGCACGGGTAGGAGCCGGTGTCTCCAAACCTGCAGGCAAATCCCTCTTTTTGCCCAAGGTAGCATGGGTGGAATTGGAAGCCTGAGGCCGAAGAGGAAGTACCACTCCATCCTTGGACTTGAGCAAAGACAAAAGATCACATTGATGCGCTTGGTTGAACTCTTGAACCGTGAGTTTACGAACCGACTTGGGAAGTTTCATGAGTCCAACATTGAGGGCTTCTTCTTGTTGAAGTTTGGTCTGTGTGAGCTCGGATTGCAATTGAGCGAGAATTTGGTTGTATTTGGTTTGCAAGTCTTCTAGAAGACTTCGGACATGATCCGCATTGCTTCCGTCGACTGTGTCAATGGGGTTGTTCAAAGCTCCCAAGATTTGACGCTTGGTGGCGTGATGCCAAGGTTGTTGTTGTGGTTGGGAATGCATCGGAGATCGTGACATGATGATGATGAATTGTTTGGTTCAACTGTTGGTGACGACTGGAGAATGACTTTATTGTTGATTTCTATCCCAGATTCCCTCTCTAGGAGAAAAGAGTTGGATGGTGGTGATCCTGGGAGTTGTTGTTGTTGTTGTTGTTGTACAAAAACAACCTTGTTCCGCGGTTTTGCTTCTTCCACCGGACGCCCGACCAAAAAATTCAAACCCTGCGAGGCCGGCGTGACCAGTACGTTATATATACGTTAATTAATGGGGACTCGTCCATCCAACGAATCCGCCGTCCCCCACAAAACAGCGGGTGCAGGACACTTCCCCCAATCAAGCTTCTCTTTTTTCTCTCAGAGCCTCTACAACAACATGCACAATATAATATCTACAAAACTCTTCTTTCTTCTTTTGCAACCTGCCATGCTCATTTCTCAATATGACGATGGATGAAGTTGATGAAGATACTATGCGTACAAAGACTGTGTTTTTTTCAAGGAGGAAGCGCAACAACAACCAGTGCTGTAGGAACATCGCTGATGCCTTTCCACGTTCCACAACAATTTTCTGTCGTATCTTTCTTCCCTTGAATATCTTGGTGTGGTCTGCCGCCTTGTTGGGGTATTTTCTGGCCTTGGCAGAAAAAGGAGAAGAGTTTGATCAGAATGATGCTACATTACGGCGACAGTTTTGGTTGGAGGCATTGTCTTTGCGAGAAACAGTGCAAACCATTGTGGCTGGAGCTCCTCTGTTTTGTTTTCAAAAATGGCAGAACATGACCAACGCTACTACTTCGAATGCACAAACTAATCCTACCGGAAATAGTGTACGAGACGCTATTTTGGAAACAAGTGCTGCTTGGGCCAATTGGAGTGATAGCACGCTGAGTGACCCCGAGTTGGAATGGATTTCGGATCTAATGAATTCTATGGAAAGTTCCTTTCAAACCTTGTCGGACGACGAGCAAATTGCGGTCGATCCCAACAACCAGTTTGTCGATTCCTTGGCCTATGATTATCTCCAAACGTGTGGAGAAACGTTGGCAAACATTACGGTTCAACTGGTAGACATTTCCAATAGCATGCAAGAGCAGTATGAATCCGACTTGACCTTTCATTGGATCCGTTGTTGGAACGATTCCGGTTTGACCAACATCTTTCCCTACCGTGCGACTCCCGCCTTTTTGGAAGCCGCTCAGAATCAAAGCAACTTTTATCGAGATGCTTGGGAAGCGGACCGACAGCGATTGCTGGAGGAATACTATTTCGATATGCTAGAAGATGATAGTCGAAATCGAACCGATTACCTCAGTGCCTGGGCCCGGGCCTCGCAAGAGGCGACGGGGCGTCAAGAATGTTCCATCAATGTTCCGGCCAGTGCTTGGTTTTGGTTTACGGTCATGACTACAGTGGGTACGTTGCTATTGGCTGTTGTTGATTGGATACAGACCTTACGTTCTTGCTCACTCTCATCCCTTCTTCGCCTTGCACTATAGGATATGGCAACCAGGCTCCAGTTTCGCTGGAAGGTCGTCGATTGACCATGGGACTGGGGTTGCTGAGTATATTGGCCTTTGGAGCTATTCTTGCAACGTCTGGTACTGTGGTCAATCTATTGTTTGATGACATTCTCTCCCGGACACGCATGTCTCGCTGGCTCACACAACCCCACGTGGCTACCTTGCTTTGGGGAACGGTAGCCATTTGTTGGATGTATCTGTTGGGTTTACGTGTGGATCGTTGGTGGACCAATCGATTGGACTTGGACATTAGCACTTCCGAGAGTTTTTGGTTTGGTTTCATTAGTTCCACAACGGTTGGATTGGGAGATTACTTCTTGCAACCCGAAGTGATGTTTATGCAAGATGTGGTTTGGTTTTCTCTGTTGTATTTGACAGGATTTGTGTTTACCTCTACATTTTTGAGTCGATTGGGTGAGTTGTTGTCCAGGACGACAGGGCCATGGGAAGAAACGTTGAAACAACGATTGGCAAGAACCCGAGTGTTGAGTTGCTGTTTTTGCTTTACACCACCCGTGTCGTCCTCCCCAACAACGAACGGAACGTCCAAGAAGGAGATTCCTAAGAGTACGAGTGGTCCTACAAACCCACCAGAGTTGATTACTCTATCCGAATGGAAAGAATCCATGAAACACCTACTACTCAAAAATGAGATCGAAACGATCCCACAACATCATCCCATGTTTGATCCTGTGGACTCAGACGCTTCTACCCTTCAAATGGGGAACGGCCGTCACACCAACAAATACTATATGGTGGACGACGACACTGACATTCTTGACAATAATGACAGTACCAACGACAAGGACGAGGTTGATCCATCGTCATCACCACAACTCCAGGCATTATGTGCTGAAATCCTACAAGGAACCCAATACGTATTGACTGTGAGTACTCGAAGTGCTGCGACGAATACTACGAGTACTGGCAATGGTGAGGACGAAGACGTGGACGAAAACAACATCAACAATCCTGAAGAAGCAGCAGAACCCGAACAACTGCGCCATAGCATCGCCTCCCAAAGGACTGCAGTGGAACAAGACCAGATGGAACAAGCTACCAATGCAGCAGCCTAGGTAGTTGAAACTTTATATATATTAGAATTCCAAGATCTTCGTAATGATGTTTGATTCATCTAGACATGGCCACTCCGAGTTGACTCCCTCGACTCCAGTACCGAACAAATCCCGCGGCGGCAGATCCAATGCCTTCCATGGTCTCCACCACCACAACAAGCAACACTTCACAACACTTCACAACACTCACAACAAGCAACATGGACGCCAGTTGGGAGTTACGATCCCCCAACGCGTCTCCACGCAGCTTGTGCGTATTCACAACTTCCTCCGACACGAATCCATTCGAAGTAGCCGCAGGAGAAACGTTGACAGCTCCTGCCGTCGTGTTTGGAACCGAAAAGGGAAGTTTGCATTATCGAACCTATCCCAGTTTGTCCGAGAATTCGAGTAGCAGTGGTAGCAATAACAGCAACAATGCATCGATACCCCGAGCTCCCTTGGGAGTCTCGTCTCGCATGACAGCCTCGACCACTGTCCCACGTGCCTATCTTCCCGTGGATTTGGCAGGATCCTCCTTGCCAGGTGCCGTAGTGTCTTTGGTGCAAGCGCCGTCACCGATGCGTCCCGTCTTTTTGGTCTTGGTCGATGATCATCGAGGAAACAGTAGTAGTAACAATCCAGGACAAGGTCATTATTTGGCACTCTTGGTGACGCTGCAACAGGGAAGTTTTTCCAAATTGTCAACGCCGCAGTTGCCTCGTGTGTCGGCGGCGACGTATCATCCACGTACCGGATTCTTGTTGGCAGGAGGTCGTCGATTGTACAACATTCCGCCCGAAGCTTTTTTGGAGACGAGCAAGAGGCGAAGGACGCCGCTCATGGATTTTTCCAATGTTGTCTTGCCGGCTTCGGCTCGAGGAGATGCGGATGCATTGCAATTGACGGCCGATGGCCGAGTAGCCTTGGTCGCTGTTGGCAATGCTGTCTATGCCGTGGCAGGACAAGAGACGTCGTCAGCGTCGGGACCGGAAGGAGCTAGTGGATCTTCGTCTACATCAGAAGCTCTCAGTCTCATCAAGTTTGCTCAATCGTCCCAAGTGCATCCCGTCATTGTGATTGATATTCAAGATCAAAGTATGGATCCCGATTGGTCCAGTCTCCTTTGTGCCAATGGACGAGATTGTGCCGTCATTGACTTGCATTCCTATGCGCCGGGTCAAGTCTCGTGTACACAACCCCGCAATGGTGTCGTGACGATTGGGTCTCCCATTTTGTCAGCGGCAACCAGTTGGCCTTGGCTTGCTCTCCTTACTTCGGATGGACTAGTGAGTATCCGAAGTCCCAGTTGTCTCGCCATTCCACTCAAGACAGTCGAAGTTGGAACACGTCCCAACGATTTCTTTGCCTTGCGCACTTGTTGGCAAGAATCCAAACATCGGGTTCCATGGATCGTCGCCGCCAGTTATTCGGGAGAAGCCAAAGTCTTGCATTGTCAACCCGATACTGCACAAGATTTGGCCGATCGATTGATGCGTCATTCCATTGATGCCTTTGGTGCCAATGGATTTCCTAGGAGTGAGTTGGCGGAAGCCATGCATGCCACCTTTACGGCGACGTCCTATGTCGGCCCCGAGCCGACGCCACAAGCACGTGATTTGTTGCGACAATACCTCGAGGCCATTTTGGGATTGGTCGATTTTGAAGGAGGAGCGGCACCCGGATGGCCTACTGAAGTCAGTGGAGGAGGAGGTGCACATGGTAATCCGTCCATGGGACATTCCAAAACGGCCGCCTTTTCCATGACATCCCAAGGTGGCAGCAGTGGAGTGGCAACGTCTTCCTTGTCGTCGGAAATGGTCAAGGCCGATTCTTCTCCCATTGTCACTGCTGCCACACCTGATGCCTTGGTTACTGGATCTGCTCTCCTTTGTCTTGTTTGTACCATCATTACCTCCACCAAAGCCTCCACGGCCAATCGGGCCGCCAAGGCTTGTGCTGCCAAAATGGGGGTCTTGGTCGAAACATCCTCCACGCTGTCTCCTGCCGCGGTTCAATTGTGCGAACAAGTGGCTGATCGATTGCTTCGAGAATCCAGTCAACTCATTTCTTTGTTGGCAGGAGGAACTTCGGGAACCAATTCGCGCAAAAAGACGTCCAGTTTGCCCATGGATCTCGTCGAAGCAGCTACATGGTTGTTGCGTTCTTGTGGCAAGCATGAACGCGCCATTGATGTCTTGTACGAACGTATCCAACAACAACGTCCATCCGCCAATACCAATTTGTCGTCTTCGTCGTCCATTACTGGTTTTTGGTCTCCCATCAAATACGAAAGTTATACTGCGACCCATTTGAGTGAATTGTGGGGCACTGGATTGGATGAAGCCTGTGAATTGGTCTTGGACTCGCCTGCCACCACCCGCCTTTTGGAAAACAATCCTCGTTTGGGGCTCAATGTCTTTACCGTATTGCATCCACAAAATGCCAGTCAATGGGAACAACTTCGTGCCAAGGAAGATCCGTTGGCTCATCCGGAATACCCCGCCCGTGTCGTTCAACTCCTCAAGAGCATTCAACCCTCGGTTCATGAAGTTGCAGCAGAACCCGGGTCACTTCCTATGGATACTGGACATGCATTGGCAGTTGCGTATTTGGAATCGGCCGTGGGAATTTCGACCGGTCGACCCACGGAAGAAGGTGCCTTTGATTTGGTAGCCCCCGATGAAGATCAAGAAGAGCGCATCACTGACTTTCATGATGAACTATGTTACCTTCTTTTGGAAGGTGTCATTTCAGAACGTGGCGATGATCCCCAGCAATCGACACAAGATACAACCGAATTGGGCAAGACGTATCGTCAAAAGTTGCGAAACTTGTTGCAATGGCCGCTCGCCAAGGTCCGTTCGGATCGATTGTTGAATTCTCTTCCCAAATCGTTTTTGCAAGAAAAAGCCTTGGTGTTGGGTCGATTGGGCAAACATGAAGAGGCTTTGCGTATTCTCTATGTGGATTGCAAGAGTTTGGATTTGGCACTCGAGTATTGTGATTTGCGATACGAACGGCAACAAGTGGTTTTGGAGCGGGAACGAGCACGAATGGCAGCTGCCGGTATGACGGAAGAGCGTGACGATTGGAATCCCTTTGCTCCCAGCAAGAGTGTGGAGTCTTCCTGTACCTATTTGCCTTTGGTCAAGGTTGCTTTGGAATCGGATTCGGATCGTCGGCGTGGAACTACTGCAGCCATTCAAGTTTTGGCGTTGCGACGAGCCGAGATTGACCGAGCGGCTGCTTTGCGGTTGTTGCCCAAGAATGTTCCCGTGGCCGCAGTTGCCCGTCCCTTTTTGATTCCTGCCTTGGTGGAAAGTGAATCGCTGGGACGTCGCCTCAAGGTAGTGTCTTCCTTGTTGCGTGCACGTCATGTAGCACTCAAACAGCAATTGACAGAAGCTCAACTCATGGCACAAGCCAGTCTTCACGTGGTTCCTCAATTGCGAGCCCTCAATTTGGGCGACCCCCTTCATTCTTCCAAGGCTTTCAAAGCCCGACCCTCTCCATCGGCATCGGCTACTTTCCCCGATGTCGTCATTGTCAAACACTTTTTCCCACGACACGTGGTCATTCAAGCCAAGGTCACCAACAGTTCTGCCGCCGTCGATGGCCGATCGTTGGGAAATATCGCGTTTGTTGTCGCTGAAAGTTCCGAGGAAGTCATTCAACAATCGACCTTGGTTCCCATCAAGGTCCTTCCCTACAAGGCGACGGGATCTAGTTGGTGTGTCTTGGTCGCCGCACCGACGCGCATGGAAGGATCGGCTATTTTGACCTGTGAATTGCGATATACGGTATTAGGTGCAGCCGATGCAACGGCTTTGGGAACACCACTGACCTATTCCAGTGGACGAACCTTTGTGGAAGAGCTGCAGGATTTGGAAGTGGTCTCGTCTAACTTTTCGTAAAAGAATAGAAAGTTGGGGTGAACATTTGAATGTATGTATATACTTCTTTTTATATTGTTATGGGGTGTATAATATCGTCTATGCACTAAATGTAAGGTCCATGATCATTTTCGTCTAGGAAGCAGTTGGGGGCGTAGTGGTAGCCTCTTGCAACAAGTTCATCATGACATCCACACAGGGAGGTTGGGCGCGAATCGTTTCGCCCAATTCTCGGGCTGCTTCCACACAATGGGATGCCTTTTCCAAAGCATTGGCCAACCCGTCCGACGTCATGGACGTCAAATGGGGACCCACACGAACTCCAAGTCCCTTGGCTTGGACGAGATCTGCGAAGAAGAACTGATCTCCCATCAAGGGACTGATCAAAATCGGAATTCCAGCTCGCAAGGTGGCATGGGTGACCCCAGCACCGCCATGACATACCATCATGGAACATTGGGGCAACAACCATGCGTAGGGAGCTGATTCTACATGATAGATATTCTCCGCAATCCACTCTGCTTGCTCTTGGTGTTCCTTTGGGTCCAAAGCCTGGCCCACCAATACTGCCTTTTGGTTGGATTGTTGCAAGACTTGCAGGATCATGGCCACTTGTCCAAATGGCATGCTCCCGAAGCCAATGCAAACAGGACGATGGGTTTCAACAAAAGCTTGGAGACCAGAGTCTGGCGTGTAGCTAGAAGGGACATAGTTATCCGCAAGAGCACCTACTTGTCGAACATGAGGACCCACAGCATTGTCTTGGACAATAGAGGGAAGGAGACCATCCGAGAAGGCATTGGCCAAGAATACTTTGGGATGGTTTCCCGACAAAATGGTTTTCATCTCCTCAAACGTGGGAGCAGATGTTGCCTCATCCAGTTGGACATACAACTCTTGCAAGGGCTTTTGTAGAAACTCATGCTGAACACGCTCTAGGAACCAATACGACTCAAGATTGTCATCGGAAGGTTCCATGTTGTCCGCTTGTAGAACGGCTGAAAGACATGCTTCTGTATCACTGTAATGCGGAAACAATCGAGTAGGAACCAAAGGTTGCAAGTGAAGCAAAACAGTTGGAATATCCAATTGTTGGGTAATGGCAAAGCAAACATTTCGTGCCAAGGCCGTGCACACCATAACATCACACTCTTGCTTGGCTACCTCCAGAATGTCAGGAAGACTGGGGAACACTAAGGCTGCAATGATATCCGTGACAATTCCAACGAACTTGACTCTTGGATTCTCATGATCTTGGCCTTGCGAAGGAGCAGCAGCATACTTGTAAAAGTCGTACTGAGTAAACGCAAAGGTGTGAGTAGAGGCTCCCTCGGGAACCAACTCTTTCAATTCTGGTTGACAAAACACTTCCACTGAATGGCCTTGATCCAATAGCTTGGATGCTAGAGTACAACAGGGCTCCACATCCCCACGACTCCCAACACAGACCAAGAGCGCTTTCATGATGATGACGATGATAGTTGTAATACTTTCCAAATTATGTGCTCATCCTCCTCCTGGCAACATCATGCACGACAAGAGGAAAGAACCGGTAATGGCTTCTGCAGCTGTACAGTGGTATCAGATTGCTGATTGCTTGGCGCAAAAATCCGCCAACGGTTTAAAGTTGTGAGTTACGTAAATGGCGGTTAACTGACGTTATACGTCTGGCAGGATGGAGTCATATGCCTTACATCCGGGCGTGTGACAACCAGCTGCTTCCACTACTACTGCTGCTGTGGTGTTGTGCAAAGAGGCACGAAACACCAAACAAGAGTGGCTGTTTTGTCCATCCTCCTAACAAACATCCTCTCCATCGATCCATCCTTTCATCCATCATGTCCAGTCGCCGCATCTCCATCAACAGCAACAACATCATCATCCCAGATGATGCTGACATGAGATCAGCCAAATTCTACAAGCGCCTTTCCCAACACGCCCGAACCACCAACGTGACACCGCAGAATCGCCGCGAACGGGATCAACGAGAACAAGAACGATGGGAAGAGTTCCAAGAAAAGAAAGCATGGAGGGCAGCTCGATTAAAGAATATTAAGCGTCAATGGGAAGATCATCGAGAGCAAATGAATGGGAAAGCGAAGGAGTCCAAGCGGCCGTCGTTGTTGACAGATCCGTCGAGTTGGTGGCTGGATGATGAAGAGGAAACGTCGTCCGGGGGATGGTTTGACAGTATGTGTGGGTGTTGTGTATGAACAACCCGAACCACCGAGTCAATGCAGTTATAGTCAACCAAAAACTATGTTTTGGTTCTTGTATTTATTAATAAAAATGGAGATGTTTGTGTAATAAAATGATACAAGTTAGGATGTGGTTTTTAGCAAAAACTACTTCATTCGTTACCATAGGAGGTCCCCGCTCGGCGGGTTGGTAGTATCTTGGCTCGCAGACTGTGCATCCATGGACGGAGGATCTCCTGCTGTAGATGTGGAGGGTACAGATTCCATCAATCCATTGGCAAATGGATCCTCCGCCAGAGGTGCTGCAGCAGTACTACTCGTCGGTTCGGTACTATTCGCCCCCGTCTCTCCAGGCCAAAAAGAATCATTCAATAAATCTGGCGGAGGTGCAGCCATCCCCGCCGACAAGGACCCTCCACCAATCTTGGTCCGCGCCGCGACTTGTCGCTCGGGCCCCACCCGTTCGTTCCACAAGAGACGATGATCACTTTGTTGGACATAAAATCGAGAATCTAGTTCCATATGATCCATTCCTTGCAACAAAGTCACATCTTGTGTATTCTCTGGATGTAAATCTTGAATCCAGTCTTCGTAGGTAGCTGTATCGGGATGAGACGCAAGAAAGTCATCCAAATGCGATTCCATGGCGGCCAAACAAGCTAGTTCGGCTTCTTTTCGGACCCCTCGACAATGGACTTCTTCTTTCATTCGCTCATTCAAAGTCTCCAAAGAATTTGTAAAATTATTATTGTTGGAATCGGGTTCCACGACCCACCGTGTCCATTGTTGTTGAATCTGGTTGCCCAACTGCTGGATCTTTTGCTGGGTTCGTTCGTCTTGAGCTACCTTGCGAATGGATTGCCCAATTTGTTGCATTTGTCCTTTGATCTCCTGGGGTCGAATTTTATCCTTATGCTGTTGCCATTGAGAGGATAATGTGTTGCCGGTGTTGCTAAGTTGTGCCCAGACGCGGTCTTTGTGTTGCATCTGTTGGTCCTGCAAGTTGTTGTTATTGTTGCTGCTACTGCTGTTGTCGTTGTTGGTTGACTGCTGCGAAAATGACGTTGAGGGTCCATCCTGGAAGGTATTACTTGATGTAGTGGAAGGGTTAGAATCTAGGGGATCCATTCTTGGAGTCAAGAAGGTACAGCAGGTGAAGAGGTTGGGCTGCAGTTGGTTGTTGTACGAAATGGATTGGATTGCCACAACAATCCTAGGTAACCGTTATGTCTAAGACATGTCTATACATACATATGGAAGCGTATATACTATAATGTGAATCCATACCTAACATGCACCTCCTACCTTCCACAACCATGGGCAGCAGGCAATCCCTTCCTCCATGTTGCCTACATGAAGCGATCGTCTTCCGACCTTGAGCCATCACATCCATGGCAACATCGTAGAATCTCCACTCGAATAGATTCCTTTTGTCCTCCTACTAGCCGTGATGATCTGCTTGAGACGTTGCAATCGTCGCGTCGCCGACCTCGGCCGTTGCCTTCCACTTCCATTTTAATGTCTCTTCAACAGCAGCAGCAGCAGCAACAACAGCCACAATCATCGACACCCAAAAAGAAACCACTCGCTCCATTCTTGCAGCGCTTCTATCAAGAACTCCAAGCGTCTGGAGCTACTATTCACCACGGTGCTCTGGATGCTGACGGAGAGCTGGCCGAAGATGCCGACCAGGAGCAAGCCACTCCCAACGACACTACCGGTAGCACAACTCCCTTGTTGGATTTGGACAATCCAGCCTTTTCTACCATTACTTCAGTGCAACATGCCAAATACATCAAATTGGTCTTGCACAATCAAGACGCACAGCAGCAGCAACAGCATCAACAACAACGTCGGCGCACCCCAGCCGAACGGAGATTCCTCCAATTTTTGACACCGATTCTCCGCAAAGAACAACAAGCATATCAACAGGCAGTCCGGCGATTGTGGGAAGAATCGCAGAATACTAGACTGATAGTGTCTCCTGCGTTATTGGGAGTGAGTCAGTGGGCCTGTCAGAATCACAAACGTATCAATGATCAACGTTGGGGTCCGAATCCTACTTCCCCACTTCCGTTTGGACGATGTCTCCAAACCATCTCCTTGATGCAAGGTACACCGCAGTTGGATGTACAAAGTTTGGATATTCAACCAATTTGGAAAGATGAAAGGAGTGGCAGCAACGACGCTGTTCCGTTTTCGTTGCCTTCGGTTGGGGATACCATACGTTCGCCCAAACAGCCTTCTGATATTATGTTGCTTCACAAGGACAAGAAATTGTTGGAACTTGCTGCCGAAACGCAGGCGGATATTGCAACCACACAGGAAGTACTGGAAACAATGTTGCGTCTTCCCGAAGACTTTACCACTCGTTGGACAGCACTGGCTACGCCGGTGCATCTGGACTCTTCCAGCACAGCAACCAAGTCCGTTGTCTTGTTGGAGACGATCCAGCAGGTATTCCCCTCCCCTCGAGAATGCCTCACATATGGTCTCCAAGAGGCCATTGTGCAGCAATCGCAACAAGGAGACACCAGTACAATTCGTTTTTCGTATGCTCTATGGACATTGCCTGCTCTGCCTCTTGATCGTCGAAGAGGCAAAGCGTCGGTGCGAGTGTTGATACGAACCACTCAACGTCTCTGGAAAGAACCTACCACAACCCCAATGAAAGATGCAAACATTTCCATTCGAGCGCATGTGGAATACTTTTCAGAACGAGGATTGGAAGTTTTGTCATCGTACGAGCGCTCATTGTGGATCTTGGATCAATTGGTTGGGTCAACGACCAAGGTGGCAAGGGTGGACGCAACGGCAGGGAGGATCCTTCAATGGCAGGATGGTAGTGTGGCACATGCCTTTGCACAAGAAGGATCTGCGTATACATCGCCTCCTTCTTCTTCAAAGGATGGCTCTACTACAAAGAACTCACTGATGCAAGGATGGGGACAAGTCCAACTATTACTACAGACGATCCCTTCCATTGTTCCACAAGTAGACTCTGCATCCACTACAGAACAACTACTACAACGACCGCTACAACCATCCCAACGACTCTTGCACTTGCCTGGCCCTCAGTCCTCCGTCTCCATTCACGCTCCTGAAGAAGACGTCATGACAGCAACGTTAGACCTTCAACCCCTCCTTTTGGAAAACGCGAATGGTGTCTGGATGCACCCCGAGGCATTGCAATCGTGCCTTTGTCCATGGGTGTGGGACATTCCCGATCGGATTCCCAACACGTTTCCCTTTGCAGAATAGTCCAAAGTGCCATCCCTTTCAGGGATACGAGTGGTTGTTGTGATGATGACAGTGGCTTAGTTGATAACAAGCTATTATGAACGTTGGATGCAAAGACCTGCACCCTTATCTTGCCACTGTCCATAGGTATTAGCAAACGCATTCCCGTCACCTTCTTTTTTCCGGACCGGAGAAGTTGCACGTTTCCCATGGCTAGAAGGTCAGTACAAGAGAAGCTACCTAGAACTCTCGTACAAGTTTGGAAGAAAGAGTTAGATATTATGGAGTGCGTGTTGTTGCTGTTGTAACCGGAAGTGTTGCAATCCTCCTGCTGTGAGATATATTGTTTTTCCCATGTCATTTGCGGACCAGAGAAGGTACTCTAGGAGGCATGAAGAAGGAAACACCTTCCTACAAACTTGCACAATACTAGTAGTCTAGCCAGGTAGAGGTACGAAAAAGTCTTACAGAGTCCAAAAAGGATGATTGCACATGGACATGGAGGAAACGGAGATGCCTTGGAACACAGTTTCATTATATGAAGAGCACGGGTCGTCATGCAAGAGATCAGCCACACGAGAAACCAACTAGAATACAATTTCCAACAGTGCAAGTTAGGTTTTATGGCGAGCTAGAGACGCAAAGAAGAACTGCATCACGCTCCCACGGCACTGCATTCTTGTCTTTGTGTTTGTGTGGTGTTGTGGGACCTATCGAATCGTTCCCTTCAACAGATCTGATGCTGTACGAGTAATCCTCTAAAAGATCAACGGCTAGAATGGAAACCCCTCATAGTAGACATTGCGTGTTAGGATGGCTGGAAAAGACTCACCTGAGCGCCAATTTTGGAGCATAGATGTTGGGTGAGCAGTTGACTTCCACGATCAAATAGGTCCGATGGGAATTTGTCCTGCACCCTTAAGTACGTCTATGTCGCTTCGCGGGATATGAGGAAATTAGCTTGGAAAAAATGGCGAGAGAAACAGAACTCTGAATCTGGAATAATGAAGTAGTGCACTGTACTGACGACATGGTTGGCCTAGGTGAGACGGAGATGAGCCACCTGTTGTAATGAATGACCCTCTAGCTGGCAGTGGCAGGTACGTAGTGACGATGAATGTACGAAATACTGTGAAAAAGGATGTGCTAGCTTTACAGATGAGACTTGAAGACAAACCAACAAGTAGAGTGCCACTCTTGGGAAATAATAGAAAGAACAGGTTGACGCTTTGGATTGTAGCAGAAACGGCAAGGGGTTTTCCCGATAGTTGTCTTCATGGTGGGTGGGGTGGCATAAGCATGCATCATATAACTACAAAAGGAAACTCATGAAAGAGTTGATGGTAGAGAGATGCTTACTCTCCTCGTAGTCTTCGTGTACCACCGCTTCCGCCACGGCCATCGGAAAGCTTGGTGGAGTACTTGCCTCCTTCAGGAGGAGTTTTCCTGTTGGTAAAGGATGTGTCCACTGGGGCTGCCGTAGGGGCATTCGTTGGCGATGGTCCAGTAGGTGCTGTTGGACTTGGCCCAGTGGGAGTAGTTGGTGTAGGCCCCGAGTATCCGTAACATTGGGTAGGATCCTCTATGCAAGCAGGGTTGTATTGGCCACAACCACAGATAGAGTAGGCGTAGTCCTGCACTGGACCGCACATGAACTCAGGGATCAAACCATGAAATCCACGTTCATAGAGCTGACCACAAGTGTAGGATCCAACGTAACGAATTACCAAGTAGCTGTTTGGGATTCCAGGGTACTCATCGGTACCACAGATGGGGCACTCAGGCTCACTGCCAGTTCCTCCAGTGTAGACAGGAGCAGGAGTTGGGACATCTCCGTCTCCACAGCAAATAGCTTGAGCGAGGTCCTTTTGCTCTTGGCTGTAGTGTCCAAAGTGTCACACCAAACAATGCACCGAAGAAGCAACGGAAGAAGAGAAACGAAACAAACAAATGAGAATCACTCGAGGGTCAACTACCAAACGATTGGAGCGTCCAAGCCTAGGGAAACGTACCAGTAGTCATCAGTTGCTAGGGTTGCACTGAGCTCCATGTAAATGTCAGTACACGACCTTCCATCAGAGAAGGTATAAGTCCATCGGGTGGGAGTTTCGGCAAACGATGAACAAAGTGGACACATGTTCTGTCCAGAAACCAAGTCTAATAAAGACAATGCCAAAGCCAAGATGATTGTATTGCGTAGAGAAAACATGGTCCTTTTTGTTGCTAAGATATGGTAAACAAACTCGAAAAGTTCAAAAGGGAAAAGCTACAACAGCCAAACAGCCAACCGGACAATTGCAACGGTGCGCGACAGATTATGAGGAAAGTTCATTCGAATCGGTGACCATTCACAGTCTGGCCGCAATCAGGATCCACATGGCCAAAAATTGAGTGACGGCCTTTGCCGCTAAATGTCTGTCATGCCATACGTTTATCCAATGCTAGCTACAAAATTCATTCAAATCTGCACTATCGGAATTGAGCATGTGCGGGTGGGCAGACGGAAACAACGAATTTCCGCGCACCGGTGTTGATTAAGGGTCCAAATCTATTGTGAGTGGGCGGAGTCGCTGGGGTAGGGTGCAACTCCCACTAGCGACAGCAGCTTCATTCTATTGCCCCATTGGGAGAAATCGGACACTTCTGGGTACCGCGAAATCGTTATCCTCATTGACGATTAGATGAACAGTTCAAAATGAGTCTTTTGGAAACGTATCTATCACAAATTGAAAATCAAAAAGTCGTGTAGGCACCTAAGAAACATTTACCCTCCAACGGCCGTTGTGACCGCCGGCGTACTTGTTACAACGACTTTGTCGGTGGCAATACGCGGGGAGCCGACTACCCGCCAAGAGCCACGGAATGATCGTTGGTGGGAGATCAACGACCAAACGCCGAAAAACCCTACTAAACATGTGTATGAAACCGAAAAAGGACTATCCCTCCTTCTGAGAAAGATTCCCCAATGACAGCCGCCTCCAACATGGACTTGGTACATGGGAACATCACGTATGTGGAATGTCACACACGCCAAGGTCACGTAGGGGATGAATCCTGCCAACTTCGGTAGGAGCAAGGATGGGAGTCGGATGTAGAAACACCCACCGCCAATGCTGGGGCAACTGCAATCAAAACGACCTCGTTCCCAGTTGCTTTCTCAGTGCCCAAGACACCACTCACGCTTCGGACTACGAATACGTTTCTCATTCATACTATTTTACAATTATAGACGACTTTGAAAGGAGTACGGAATGTCGTGTAGTTGCATGAATTCGCAGTAAAATGAATGACCCAGTGTTCACTGGCTACCACCATCCCCACATGGAGTGAAGGCGATACTACAATTTTTCGTATTTCCTACGATGGTTGGAGTCGAACCAATAGAGCCAATGACAAAGGGTGTTAGGGAATGAAACACAACGACGTTGCCGTACCGTACCCTTCTCTCCTCCTCTTGCAAACTACCTTCGTCATTTCTTCTTGCAACGTCATCGAGAATTGCGAAACAGGGGCTGGTTAGGGTTCTTCCTCCTTCCTCATTGGTTCTTGCTTCCGAAAGAAGCGAACCAAGTGGGATCCAAAGAGGAATGTGTGGTTTCTTTCTATTTTCGTCCATGACCCAACCAACATCATGTTGCTGGATCGAGTGGGATCTAACATTTTACGGTAGTATCGCTTTGAATAGGTAGTCGTCACTATCAGCAAAACATTCATCATGAATCATGACCAAACTACGAGTATAGTACAGTCCGGTATACGATAGGTCACTGTCTACTGCAATACACAACAACAGCATACTAATCCCTGACTCTGATAGACCTAATAGCTACGATGGGCCAGTAGCCAGTAGTACTATTTCCAAGGACTCCAGCTGTTGCTTCCGGTAGTAATAAGGGCGTGAAATTCAGCAAGTCAGTACAACTACCGAATTTCCAGCGGCAGGGAAGCTCCACAGCATTGCTTCCGGTAGTATTAGTAGGTAGGTTTGCTTTTGTCCTGCCTGTTTCAGCGCGTATCAGGCTGGTGTCATGGTGGTGCGCACCAGTCATCGTTCATCGTTGGCAAGATTGGCAAGATTGAACTACCAGTACCTCTAGGAGGAGGGAGGGAAACAATTTTTCCTCTTCGACTCCTTCGAACCTAACTCCTTTGGAGTGGTTACCGGTAGTTTGATTCGCACTAGTCCAAAAGATTGGCACCCGACCACAGACCAAACAGACCACTTGAGTTGGATAGACGACGATGCGGATTCCATTGTTACCATCCGTCGTCACACCATTGTTACTACAGGTACACCCCACGACTCTTCCGAGTACAGATAGCAGTATTACCGGTAGTTATTGTAGCAGTAGCACTTCCAGTATGACAGATTTGACATCTTCAGGAACGATGACCCCTTCACACCATCTCCCTCGAATGGGCTTGGGTATGGCGGCCTTGGGTCGTCCCGGGTACATTACCTTGCACCGTTCCAATGATTTGGGATCTGCAGATCAACGTGGTGTGGAGGCCATGAAACAACGTGCCTTTTCTGTCTTGGATGAGCTCTTTGATTCGCACAAGAAGAAGGAACAAAATGATTCTAGTATTCCCAAAGTGTGGATTGATTGTGCGAGATCCTACGGCCTCTCGGAAGAATTTGTAGGAGACTATTTGCGAAAGCACAACGTGTCACCGTCACAAGTGTACGTGTCTAGCAAATGGGGATATACCTATGTGGCTGATTTCCAAGTTACTCTGCCGCCAGGTCAGAAACATGAAGTTAAGGATCATTCCAAACAAAACTTTCTCAAGCAACTACTAGAAACCAAGGAACATTTGGGAGAGTACATCAATCTATATCAGATTCATTCGGCTACGTTTGATTCGGGAGTTCTTACAGACACCCAGGTACATGAAGCCTTGGCAGAGTGCCGACGGACTCATGGTTGGGCTTTAGGTTTGTCTGTTTCGGGGACGCAGCAAGGGGATATTCTTCGAGAAGCCATGCAACTCAAGGATACCGAGAACCGACCCTTGTTTGACTCTGTCCAGTGTACTTACAATGTTATGGAACAAAGTCCTCATGATATGCTTTTGGAAGCGCATCAGAAGGGAATGGATATTATAATCAAGGAAGGTCTCGCCAATGGCCGTGTCCTGGAGAATCCTGTGGTCGTGAATTACAGCCAAAAGCTTGGATGTTCTCCAGATCAACTCGCTCTGGCATGTGTCCTGGCCCAACCATTTGCGCCACGGGTACTTTCGGGAGCTGCGACGCCGGAGCACCTCCGTTCCAACTTGAAGGCGGAGGAACTTTCTCAACGATTGCTTCAGGATCCAGCGCTCCTTGGTGAGATTATGGCGGCTACCCGACAGGATGTGGATGCCTATTGGACGGAGCGGTCTTCGCTAGCTTGGAACTAAGCTGTACTGCTCTGTACCGTTACCTGGTCTACTCGGTCAAGATGGTTTCACCCGTCTTGGCCTCCCAGTAGGTTCCGCACTCCAAACAAGTCAAAGTGCTCCCAACGGCAATGATCCCTCGTTCGATATTGTCGACGCCGTCTCCAAATCTTGACCGCAAGTGTGGGAGATATCGGTGAGTCATGGAGAGTACTTGTGGTGGCCACCAAGAGGTTGGTAACCGCAATACGTTGTCAGAACAATGTCGCATGGCCAAGGCTCGATCGTAACAAGCCTCATGACGCGGTTGCAGTTTCAACGGGTCAGGATCCAAGCACCCCGTGCATCCCACAGCAATGCATTCTCCAACCAATACTAATCGATAGCATGTTAGTACACTTTGACGAAACAGCGAAAAAGTATTTGCGTTTTCCAAGGGTAGACCTCGAACAATCATTTGTTTCATGTATGCGTAGGCCTTGGCTGTTGCTGTAGTGAATAGCAGACGGAGGGCTTTGATGGTGAGATGGTGGGTAGGAGAGAGCTGGGTTTGACATTGATCTATCAGCGCCTGTAGTTTAGTCGGAGAAAAGGCCCATGCAGATACAATATCCTCTCGTTCTTCAATGGATTGATTGATTTGTTGCAAAATATCCGCATATCGTTGCTCCTTTGACAGCATCGGGCCCGATTCCACAATACCGCATTTCGGACACTCCCAATATGCCTCCTCATCTTTGGCTGTTTCACCGAGTGGGTATTGGCAAGGCACTTGCTGAGTACATGTGGGACAGGGGAGGCAGCGTGTGTAGTCGGGCCCCATGCATCGATCACACAAACACCAAAATTCCTTGGTTTGTTGGAGCAACTGTCGCCTCTCACTAGTGGGAGTCTCTAAAAGATCTGTCAAATAGGAAAAACACATAATCTCTCCTGCTTTGACAGGACGAAGCAGTTTGTACTCCAGGGCACCATCTGAGGATATTTCCGAGGAATATGCCACGTTGGGATCACAAGAGTGCCCGAATTTGCTACCCAACAAAGGAATTGCCGTATGCTCAGGACCATATTGATGTCCATTCGTCATGAAAATTCCCAATAATACGAGCGTTGAAGAGAAATCAGGTAGAACACCGAGAAAGCACAAGAGATTGGCAGGTTCTTGCAAGGATTGCATGAGATTGGTTTCCATTGGGGGATAGAACATATCCACAATTCCAAGTTGAAGCTCAGGTGGGGCAGCCAGAAAATTCTCGACAAAGTCCAAATGGTCCAAAGACTTGCATACAAGTGCTGGGACTTCTCGAAGAATCGGTTGATGGACCATGTCCTGGCCCATTGCGACGGTGGTTCGGAGGATACGGCCCATGATGTCATGTTGGTCCACCACCAATCCTTTGTTCTCGCGGACAAGGATTGTTAGATCGGCTTCTTCGTCCTCTTCGGACGCCATTGCTAGTGTGTGAATGTCCTCCCAACAGTATGGTAACTGTGTAGAGTTGTTCCCTTGTGCTGGACCTAAAAGATGGAGTGGATTTCCTTTGACATCTGTCGCCGTGAAGGGACCCGGAATTAATGGCATGCTGGGTGTTGGCGTGCATGCGCACCGCTTGCGTAGAATCCTACGGCGAAGACACGTGAGGCGCACCATGTTGTGCACCGAGCACCATATCCACGTCTCGACGTCTATATACCAAAGTACATCCGTTGCGCCTCACAATTTTGGGCCTTCTTGCACCCTTGTTGGCACAACCCATCGAGCATCTTGGAGAAAGACAACGACTCAAGCACTCACCCAAAAGCCCACATCCCCGAAGTAAAGCAGAGTGTGGTTAGAAACACTTCACCATGAGCTCTAATCCTTCCCCATTCGCATCGAGTAGTAGAAGGGCAATCGAATCGGACGACGATGATGACTTTGCCTACCGTCTGCCTCACTACGCCACCAACAAGTCCAAGAAATCTGGAACGAAGGATCGTCCTATCAAAATCCCCGATTTGGTTGCTAGTGGAACATGCGAGGAACCCATTTGGATCAGTGACCAAGAGGTTTCTGGCACCGATACCGAAACAGACACTAGCAATATTGCCATCAAGGGCTCGCGTATGCCAAAGCCTCAGGCTACCAACATGCCTGCCACAGTGACCACGAAACGTCATCGATCACGCAAGACCGACTCCAGCAAGCAGATTTTGGAAAAGTCCAAGGCCAAAGTAGCCCGATCCAAGAAGGTTGTTGCCGAGGTGACGGGAAAGAGTCCCCGTTCCCCCTTGCCAGTCAACGGTGTGGACAGCCCAACTGGAGTTATGGCTACCGAAGCATCACCCAAGGCTACACCGAAGCTTTCCAATACATCCCAGACTAGAAGTGTTGTGCAATCGCCAACTCCTGGACAGACAACACCAGAGCCAGTTGTTTTGGAGACACCAAAGAAGGATCCAACAACGGATACCAAGAGCAAGAAATCACCTAGGGCCACCAGTCAAAAGGTTGATGTCCCCGTAAAGGCCACAGAGCCCGAAAGCACAAACCCATTTGGAGAGGAAGATCCAGTGCTTGAGAAGGAGTTGGAGGAGATTGCTTTGACTGGACGTTCCGGTATGATTAGCGGAACTCCTGGAGCCCACGATATCGAAAAGGGCAAGAACTTTTTCCGCAAACCAGCACCACCACTTGTAGAAGATGAGGCTGACAGAAGCTGGCATTCTCCTATCGCAACTGACAAGCCTCGTAACCAAAAGAGACAACGCATGTACTTGATTGGGTCTCTCCTGGTTTTGCTTGCGATCATTGCTGGATTGATCCAGATTGTAGTTTCAAAGAAGCGAGGATCTCATGGATCCGAGGACAACATGAGCAAGTTGCAGAAGTCCATTGATGAAATCTTACAGCGAACCATGGATACCACTGCCATGTCTACCTCTGGCACTCCCCAATACAAGGCCAGGAAGTGGCTTCTATTCCAAGACACGACCTTGAAGGTAGCCAATGATAAGGAAATTATTCAACGTTTCTCTTTGGCGACATTCTACTTTGCCTCTGGAGGAGATTCATGGAGCTCCAACAACTGGTTGACTGGCAGTGAGTGTGGAGATGAGCCTTGGGACGGTCTCAACTGTGACGATGATGGCACCGTCCGAGCTGTTGTTCTAGGTATGTTGGTTCACGTATGGCTATATATGATGTTCTACAATTTGTTCTCATCAATATTTTCACTTTTCTTTTGCAGACAACGAAGGATTGAGTGGAACCATCGCCTCGGAGGTTGGTCACCTATCCCTCCTTGAGCACTTTGTCGTCAAGAACAACCCAAGTCTCTATGGATGGATTCCCACCACTTTGGCTCGTCTTACAGCCCTTTCTCAGCTTGGTCTATACGGAAACTCCCTTTCGGGATCTATCCCTGATGTTTTTGCACGCATTAGCCAAGTGTCGTACATCAACCTTGAGGGCAACAACTTGTTCGGAAGTCTTCCAACCAGCATCAAGTACCTCACTTCCTTGGACACGCTTGCTTTGTCTAACAACAGACTTAGTGGCGTTGTCCCAGTGTCTCATTTTGCCGAAACTACTATCAAGTACCTTTCTCTCAGCAGCAACAAGTTCTCGAGTATGTTGGAGGCCGATATTGACCAAGTCTCTACTATTGAATACCTCTACTTGAACAACAACACCTTGCGAGGCCCAATTCCTGCCGAACTTGGTTCTCTCACCAATTTGAGTAAGTTTTCCAGATACCATCTTTGACTAATTTGTTTCTTTTTCGCGACGGGCATCTCACATTTTCTTTTTCAGAATCTTTGGACCTCGGAAGCAACGTCTTCTCTGGAACCATCCCAACCACCATGGGTGCATTGACCAGGTTGGAGTTCCTTTCCATGAACGAAAACTCCTTGACCGGCACTGTCCCTTACCAAATGGGTCATTTGACTGGTCTCAAGGCTTTGAACTTGGGCAACAACCAATTGAAGGGAGGACTCCCTTCCTTTTCCAACATGGTCAACTTGGTCAACCTCCAATTGCACCAGAACCAATTCACAGGAACCATCCCAGAGTCTCTTCAACAATTACAAAGCATTGAAGTCATGTTCTTGAGCTCCAACCAACTTACCGGAACCATCCCTGCCTCCATCTCGCGCATCAGCTCCACCATGCGAGGTCTCTACTTGTCGGACAACGGGTTCCATGGACGTATCCCCAGCGCTCTCTGCAGCTTTTCGTCCTTGGAAGCCTTGTTTTTGGACACCAACGAGTTTTTTGGTCCCATCCCATCTTGCCTCGGAGAATTGGCAGAGCTTCAACAGCTCTACTTGTTCCAAAACCAGTTGACAGGAGAACTTCCCTCGACTTTCGAGGACTTGAAGCAGTTGAGTGGACTTGGAGTGGAGGAAAACAGCTTGACGGGCGATGTCCCTAATGGTGTTTGTGATCTTGTGGAAACCTTTTCGTTGGACATTTGGGCAGACTGCACTACTGTCTCAGGCAGTGACACCATCGGATGCACTTGTTGCAGTGTTTGCTGCCCCAGCAAGGCCTGCACATAGATCATGTCTGTCTCTACCCATTGTATTGTTGATGGCTAGATTGTTAGTACGTAGTAGTAAAGGAGAATGGTAGTAAGTTATATCAATTCATTTGTGAACTTTTGACACTGCGACATTGACCCTCTAGCTACGAGTATTCGATAGTTCTATTCTTCTCACGGGGGTGATCCGTAGTAGCGCAATAGTAGCGCAAGAAGGTCACTTTTTGGAAACAATTTGGCAGCATCTTGATCGATGAACTGGGTCCTTCCAACAGCTCATCTACACTACTTGTGTGCAAGGATAGAATACAACAGGGATGATCAATCCCACATTGGGTAATCGCAAAACTGGTTTCTAGTAGTAGTTACTGTAGTCGTACGGCTGGTTGTACCGTAGGGACTGGTATTGTACAGGAGGCAACACGTTGTAGCCTTTTACATGTAGTCGAGGTATTTGGCCCACTTGTTGGTATCAGCTTGGCCAGAAGGATCCACCATGGAGAAAGGTGAAAGGGGCTCCTGTGTAGATGCCGAAGATGTTTTGTTTGCCGATGCTGAGGAAGTGGAGGACATGGATGCTTGAGAAGCCTTGGATGGAGCCATCTTTGTCGATTGGGCCAATACGCCCCTTCGAGATGAGGATGTGACGAAGAAATTGAACATGGTGTTTGTTTTCGTTGTTGTAAATGAAGCAATGAAGTGGAATGTGGTTTTGTGTTGTGTTCCGTTTTGTGGCCGAACCCTGTTGAGTGCCCGAAAGGTTCCAAAGAAACCTTTTTTTGTGACGGTTGTCTGTGCCGGAAAGTCTGATTTTGTATCGTGCCGATGTTCCTCGTCCCCAACTGGAACCAGTGATGGATGCAAGAGGCTGCGAGGTCGGTCATCGGTGAGCCATAATTAGGCGAGGCACAAATTTTTGGGCGCTAATTCCCGAACGCTAACATCATTAGCGTGCAAAACGTACGGGCACAGACTTCGGATTGGACCTCCGTGCTTCTCGATCGCGAGAGTGGCATTCCTACAACCGATAGTACGGAATTTGGCGAGGAAGTAGAGACCGTTTGTGGTGGCTTGCTTGTGCGGAAGTTGGGGCGACTTATAAGCCATAGCGGAGCAAGAGGGCGTCGTCATCCGTGGTAGGGATGGACTGGAAATTTGAAAGTACGGTGCACGTGCGAGGAAGGCGAACTGAAAATGCGCGTAAGCAGGTGCTTTCGTATACGTCACGGTAAACCTCATTATTTTAGCATGGCAAAAGAGACCGCGTGGTGTACGAGTAGTTGCAACTGCTGGTTGCTTCACTGACCACGTATTATTCCACTACTGCGAGTAAGGGCACCGTACGAGCTCGTACCCTACAGGAGTACTCGCACACTGGCTGTTTTATCCACCCGCCACGTCGACCAAGCCAAACTCTTGCTGTTGTACTGGAAGCTAAAGCGCAACCTGAGCGCTACCTATCGTTGTAGAGAGAGGAGAGAGGAGGGAGAGAGAGAGGGAAACCGCACACAGCAGCGCAACCTCAACGCAACGATAGCCAGTCGTCAGTCGTCATTCGTCATTCGTCAGTGGCGTGTAGTGAGGGTTTGCAAGAAGCTAAATTAATCCCTTAATCTTATCGTCCTTGTATGCAACTGCAACTACTCAAAACTACCGGCATGTAGCAGCATGCAACTACAACACCTGGAAAAACTTTCCCAAACAAAGTAATGCTGTTTTCAGACAACAACGCAACCTTGACCAGTCATTGTTGTAGTGTTATTAGTGGTCCTTGAAACTACGAGTATCTAGCCTCATAATAACTCTGGGAACATTTTCCAGAGGTATGAGTCGTGGTTATGTATTGTACATAAAATAAACCACTGTCCCTACTAATGTACCTAGCATGGTCGACTGAGTCAAGTTTCCGCCTGTCCTTCCCACAGTGCAATGTCCGAGCAATCAAGGATGGCGCGAAGTTTGGGATAACGACAGGTTTCACTCTTCTTTTTGGCACACACACACCGATCGCCGTCGTCGTCGTGGACAGGTGGAGCAACCACGGCATTGAAACTGAAAAACAAAAAACACATGACCAGACAGTAAGGATTTCCTGTCAACTGAAGTACACCTTTCTTCTAACATCATAATGGCTTCTTCTGAATCAGAATTGGAAGTGCCGTACGCATTGAACTTTTCAGAAGACGATGACGACTCGTCTGTTGGCTTTGACAGCCCAGGCAAGGAAGACGTCCATCGGGAACCGATCCGTGCGGGAGACATTCTCAGCTACACGAACCCTGTCTATACGGTTGGGAACCCTGAAGGAGCCCGGAGAGCTGTAGTCTTGAAAGTGGATTCCTCCCGTTTGTATCCCTTGGTGTTGGACAATGCAGAACATCTTCCACTTGACACGAGAGTGCAAAGGATCGCCATTGTATCTTCCAAGGGCGAAGTGTCGCCGCATCCGGGTCGTTGCAAGCCCATTGAAAGTTTTCAACTCAAAGACTCGGGTGATACGGAATTGAGTGAGGTTCTTCTCGAAAGGGCGAACAAGCTGAGGAGAAACATGGCCGATCTGGAAGCCAAGGCGGTTCATGCCTATGTTCACGGAGTGGGGTCTGGGTCTACCAATAGCAGAGGGACTCGCACTCCATCCAAAAAGAATAGATCCTCAGTGCGAAAATCCTCCGCGACAAATAATGGTACACCCTCTACCACACCCACGGATGACAGCCATTCGGCATCTCCCGCCAGTTTGGGAGACGAGGCTGCAACTTCCTCCCCCGACTCTGACTTTTTGAAAGACTTTCACTCGAAACAAAACGCTAGTCGTCGGCAGCAGCAACAACAACTTTCCGATACACGCAAAAAAGGAATCTCTGCATCTTCCTCCCCGGGGGCGACCATGCCAATACGTCGTCCTCAGCAGAAAAAGAAGAGCGGCGAGAATTCTTCAGACTCGGATGAATCGTCGTGCTTTCTGGAAGATAATATGGTTCACCGTCCTACGGCGACGGCTTCTGAAAAGGCTGGTTCGTCCTCCCCCAGAAACACTCGTCGTACTTCTCCCCTTGCAAACCAACCTGCCTCATCAACGACTGTGACCAAAACCACCAACGCTGGCTCTAGAAAAGGTGGTGGTTTGTTCTCCAGTTTTTTCAGCAAATCTGAACGATCTGCCTCTACGAAGGGTACTCGTACCAACAGCAACAGCTCTACCGAGATTCGACGAACGTCCAAAAGCAACAGGGCTACCCCTAAGAGTGACAATCGGCATTCGTCCACTCCTTCCAGCACGAGTACTAGAAAACTTAGTGATAAGGAAAAGGACAAGAAAATATCAGATTTCTTTTCCTCCGCGTCATCCCGAAAGAAGAGACCCAAGATCGACAATAGCAGTGATGAAGCCTTGACAGCTGCTAGTACGGCGGAGCAAGAGTGGTCCGAATCCAGCATCCCAAAAAAGTCCAAGAAACGAGTTACTCCTTCGTCTTCCATTCCCCGTCGAAAGAAATCGGGCGTGACTCCCCCGCATCGTCCCATATTGCAACTTCGCTATGGTTCCCCGAAACAAGAGGTGTCTGCTGCTACGGCATCTTCTACTCCCGTCCTCTGTGATTCCACCAAGAAGAAGAAACCAGGGCGAGGAGGAGCCCATCCCATCAGTACCAACCAAAAAAGCAGCCGATTTCTTGCTGCCTCGCAATCATCTTCCAGTTGCACCAACATTACGTCGCCGCAAGCCAGTCAGGATTTCGTTTCGCCCACGATCAACTCTTCGCAACGAACAACTACAACGTTGGGCAGTGGTGGAACAACGGATGCAGTTTCTGAGGGAAGAAGGTCGTCCAAAGAACAACGACAACACAACAGACGCACTAGTAGTGCTGCGACGGGTAGCTCCGAAAGGTACATGCTACAGCATGACGACGAAGAGGAAAGCCATGCTACCAATCCTACGGCGGGTACGTTTGGTAGCAGTGACAGCACGAGGAAAGACTTGTTCCAAGCTAGGGATTGGGGAAAACAACAAGCTACTACTATTACTAGTAGTAGTAGTGGCAGAAATGCCTTGCTATCGACATCCTCCGAAGAGTCGCCAGGTATCTCTCGGAGTGGTGACAAAAGAAGCAAAGATCAATCCTCTTCGGGCACCACCCATGCTACTCCCAATTCCAGTCGCAAGAAGAGGAGGATTCCATGCTCCTCGTCGGAATCATCGAGTGAGTCCGATTCCCCCTCCTCATCTTTGCGTCTCAAGGCACACGGAACAACAACTCGCCGCCCCCGGTCTTCTCCATCCCCTAGCAAGGAGATTGCTTCCAAGCGCAACACGAACAAGTCCCTGGTCACAAAACGGCCATCGTCCCCTGTATTGTCTGATTCATCTTCTTCGGATATCGAAGAGATGCTCCGCAGCACCACAAAGAAACGACCACCGGCTGGAAAGGCAAGTAGTCTTGTCCAAGAACGACGACCCACCAAACAACAACATGCTTGTTTGTCGAAGGATGAGGCGAAGGAACAAGACTCTGGTGACAGCCTTACCAGCAGACAAGAGAGGCAGCCGTTCAAGCGTCAACGGCTTGAGAAGGCAGAGAGGAATTCTTCACCAGCACCAGGAGACAATCACTTAACGGCATCTGCTTCCAAGACGCGACAGGTTCTGAAGGACATCATGCAAATGCCGATTCCAAGAAAAGCCGACAGAGCAAAAGCATCAGGCCTTGAGAAGAAGCATCATCATCGTGATGCACTCGTTCATCACCATTCAGTTCTCAAAAAAACTCAGGAAGCAAGGCCCAATGCGTCCCTGAAACAGCAGACTCTGACGTCTGTCTTTGACTTTGTTGATGAAAAATCGCCAAGATTCAAGAGAAAGCGGTGATAGAAAATTCTCGCCAGAGTTTGTAATCGGAAATGTTGGAATCGTGAATAGAGATGGCAGTTGAAGTTCGCCTTGACTGTTTCTTGGGACTAAAGCCTTAGTGAGGTGGAAGAAGCAATAGGCGGATGACATTGTAAATCGGCCTCTTCTTTTGTTGCCTGTTGGGGGGTTTACGCTCCAAATCCCCACAACAAATGGCCCTAAACTACTATAGCGCTTCCAAGAAAATTATTGAACGCAACCCTGTGTTTCCAGAATCTTTACTACTCTCGTACTCTACTAGCGGGTAATCTACCTACTAGACCGAATGGTGGGAGGAATCTCGATGATAAAACCCAACTGGGATTGGTGTTGTTGTTGTGGAACGTGAATAACAAAACTTCTGTAAAAATCACTAGATCACAACTCGAAATAGATAGAGTTGGGCTGGAAAGTCCATCGAGGAAGGATATTGATGGCCTCTTGGATCGAAAGGGCTTTGCAAAGCTAGTCTGAAATTATCAGTGAAGCTTCTCGTATCTAGTTGAAAATTATCATTATTTTCCGGGAATGGCGGCAATCAAGCGAATCCCCAGCTTAATCCTTTGTGCTCTCCCCCCAAACCACATCCGCAGACTTAATGAACACAAAAGAATATTTAAGTATTCACAACGGCGAGCGAAATCCAGAACACGGTGGAAGGACTTGCGGATGACAAACAAAGTTATGAGTACCGCTGTCACCCACCGTTCCTAATTACAGTACCGGACAAAGCAGAGTAGTCACACCCGTGTCGCCTTGTGAATAGTTAGACTTTGGCGAATGTAGCAGCCGATCGTCTACAACCGTCCGACGTAGACCGCCAATTTCCATGATTTGTATGTACCACCGCCCAAACGTACGGACTCTTGTAGCCACAGAGCAGGTACAAAGATTTCAGGTCTATTGCCCTACTAAACCACGCTTTGTGCCAAATGGGCAATTTTTGTACTACCGGTAGTACAGTACGAGTAGGAGGGTGGATGCACAGCGGCGGCGTGGATTTGACGTTGTTCGTATTGTCGCCTCGCTTTCACCAGCCAGGGTGCAAGAAGTTCAAAGTAAAGTCCTCTGGAATTCCTTCACTCAGCACTACTCTCACCACTATGGTAATGGAGAAAACACCCGAGTTCCAACATGCTTGCAGCATTTGGTTTTGTCCGAAACATGAGAGAACTGCCGCAGAACTGAGAAACTTGCCACAAGCTCAAAGAGAAAAAGTATGGGCAGACTTGAGTGGGAACGAAGATACCAGCATTTATCAGCGAAACAGTGTCGAAGATCCCAAGCAACTGGAAGAGGCTTTGGAAAACATTCGTAACCACATTGCGACACAAGAGAACAACGCCTCCCTGGAGCTTGCTCTGAGGAAACTTCCTGACTATGTGATGGATCGACGGTTCCTTCTTTCTTTCCTGAGATCATGCGAATTTGATTGGAAAGAAGCCGTCAAGAAACTCAATGACTTTATGGAAATGAAGCAGCGTCTATTTGGAGAGGATGCTCTTTGCAGAGACCTGGAGTTACGAGACTTGGGAAAGGACGATTTGGACGTACTTGTCAAGGGAGGATTCCTGTTCTTGAAAGATTCAGATGTTGCCGGGCGACGTGTCTTGTATGTTGAAATGACTGGAATCGAAGGCAGCTATACTGGAAAGGAGAATTTGGTACGTTTGAGGCAAGAATGTTCGGTGGTGGTCACCATGCGAAGAAACTAGTGCTCACGACATAGTTCTTTGCATAGGCTCGGGCATTGTTCTACTGTGTCATGGCAGAGTTGGAAGACGAGAATGTACAGAAGCAGGGTGTTGTTATGTTGTGGGACTTAATGATGGAATATACAGGCGGTTACGACTATGAAGCTCACCGACTGATGTTGAAAGTGTGGACAGCCCTCCCCTATCGAGTTGTAGCCCGGTATATCATGTTTCAATCCGATTTGTGGAAGCAGGTTTTGGACGTTATTCATCACTTTGTACACTCCTCGCTCCGTGCACGAACGCGTTGGATCCAAGGTTCCTCGACAGAAGTTACGTACGCACTGGGGTGTGTTGGTATTCCACTAGCCTGTGTTCCTTCCCAGAACGAAGACGGCAAAGACAACCGCGAAGACATAGACAAGTGGCTCCAGAGTCGAAGAAGCAAAGATAGCGCCAAGCGCCCGCGCTCTTTCGAAGTAGATACATCTACCACGGAAATTCAACCTGACAGAAAGCGAATGTGTTATTAAACACCGACGTAGTTGGGAGTAGAATCAACCATTTTTGACTTACTACGACGATTTTTAAAACTATCTTTATCTTGTTGTAGTATAGCACCATCTATCTACCATAGCTTGGCTTCCTCCCGGCAAAAGGAAGCCCGGTACGAGTATGTTTAACGGTGGTGTTATGCTTCTCAGGCCTTCGCTAGTTCGTGCTTTCCAATCTTCTTGGGGTGTCAGTTGTGAACAATCCACAATCCACACTCTCGTACTAATATACTACCGTTAGTATGGTTAGTATGTATATACTATAGTTTTGTCACCCCAGGGCCCGTACGTCGTCCGTCCATGGAATCTACAGCTGAGCGTTATGAATCTCCGGCGACTCTGGGTCAACGGAAGGCAACACGAACTTTCGCACCAACCAAACTTTCTGACACAAAAAGAAATACGCAGAACGTATCGTCGAATCTAGTTTCACAATGGCAGACCCAGAAGAAGATTTTGGAGAGTACATGGAGGCTTTGGCAGCTGCTGAAGAGTATGCTGCCGAACAACAACGAATGTACGACAGCCATGAGGTACGACAACCTTCAACTTCACTCGAGGCAATACCACACGTGTCTGTATTCTTACCTAGTGAGAATTTGCTGTTGATTTTCTGTATATCCTTAGCACTGGCGTCAAAATACTTGGGGAGGGTTTGTGACGCGACAAATTCAGGCGTTTATTCAACATTTCAAGCCTTTCTTCATGTCTGTCGCAGACTCCATGAGAGACGATGAAAATGCAGGCAGGCGAATTGTATTCTTCACTATTCGGCTCTTGGTCCTATTTTGTGGGTTCCTTTTCCTTTATGCGTTGGGACGTCTTGCTGGTTACATTATTGGAGGAGATATCGTTAAGGAAGAAGAGGTTATTATTGTTCATGAGTACGAGACGGAGGAAGAAGCAAAGGCAGCCAGACTCGCTGCTGCGAAGGAAGAACGGCTAAAAAAGGACGACTAGGAACCCCAAGACGTGACATTGCGTCGCGTATGAATGTCAGAATTTGATTGTTTTGTACATCTGCTATCAGTTTCTACCGCGTCCTCGTCCACCGCCTCCATGACCGCCGCCTCTACCGCCACGCCCCCGTCCGCGGCCACCTTGTCTGTGGTTTTGCCTACCACCGCCATTGTTGGGTCCCCTACCTCCACCTCGTCCCCTTCCTTGCCCCGATTCGTTCGTTCTGTAGTTATTGCTATTGGTTTCATCGCTCCCAGTCCATGGTCGCACAATCTCCCCTCCGGATCGGATCGGTTTGCTAAATGAAGCGACCTCTCCAGCGAACAGGAGATTGATGGATCGAATCAGCGCTTGACCTTCCGAGGTCTCTACGATGTCATCTTGTGGATCCACGATTTTCTTCAATAGCATTTTCTCCATCTGATGTCGCAGGTACTTTACCAGAGTAGCAGGCTTTGGGTCCAATCGAAATTTGAGCCAGTGGTCAACACGGCACACGCCGTGTGCTTGGAAGACTTCTAGAGAACCACCAAACAGAAGCAGTGCAAACGGACTGATGGTAGTCGTGTCGCGGGCATACGTTTTGCTTGTTTTGACGATTTCGTGGTAGCAACAGTAGCGGCTGTCCAGAAAATTCTGGTCAAAGCCTATCGTACTAGGATGCAAATGAACTTCTCCATTCCGTCGACTCTGGAATGCACATTCTCCCACTTTCTTGTCGCCTTTCACTCTGGGATTGTTGGGGTCGGAAACAACGTTTCGCGGGGCGACCAAAATGTTGGGATACAGCCCTGCACAGAGAATGGCTTTGACAAGCCCTAAGTTGCTCGAGTTCACATTGCTGGTTTCGTCTGCCGCACAATTCTTCACCCGAAACGAGTTGGGCAAAAATCCAAGGTCTTTCAGTAGCTTTGCATATTGCTCTTTCAGATTTTCCATCTGGTGCAATGCCATGTAACTCAAGAAACTGTCCTTCAAAAACTCATCCAGCTTTCGGCGCGATGCCTTCTTCTCTCGCAATGACTTCCATTGAGTGTATGCATTGAGAATAGTCAAATGGTCACTTCCTTGTACGGCAAATCCTTTCCGGGCCTCATCAGCAGCGTCGCGTTGGTCAAAGGGACTGACAAAGGGCGTACGCGAGGACATGCTGGCTGCAATCGTCAGAGCAGGGTCAACGCAACCAAACAAGCTTCCGTAGATCATCAACTTGCCAACCCTGGAATCTACGGGTAGAGCGGCGAGGTGGAATCCCAACGCCGTAAGCTGACTCGTGACACGAAGGTTGCCGTACGAATTTGATGCATCTTCCTCTGAATCCGTATTGGGTGTGGGTCTCCTCAAGGCCGATTGCTTCCATTCACACTCAATTGCACCGAGTGATTCGAGTAGTTTCAAGGAGTTACTCATTGCCAAGTCGGAAGGTGGGTTGAGAGCCTTACCCAAGAATGATACTGGCTCGCCTAAATCGAGAACCAATACCTGTAGCATTAGATCCTCGATCCCAACACGAAGCATTTCCGGTAGTTGATAGTCCGAGAGATCAGAATCATGGGTATGGCTACGTCGAGCAATTGATACCACAATCGTTAGATTTGACAAAGAACGTCATTGTTCCATCCCGTCCCGTCTTCACTTACCTGGAGTACATGTGATATGCAATTCCTGGTCGAACCCGTCCAGCTCTTCCACGACGCTGCTTCGCAGACGCTCGGCTAACCCAACACTCCACGAGTGTAGGCGTCTCGTTCATTTCGTCTCGCCTATTTTCCTTGACTCGTCCTGCATCAACCACGTAAACCACATCTTCGATAGTAATTGAAGTCTCGGCAATATCTGAGTAGAACATAAGTGTGAGATGGGAGAGCATATTTAGCAGCTCTTGAGACGAACACAAGTCAACTCACTTGTTCCGACAACAATCTTGCGGACGCCTTTTGGTGGGACTTCGAATATTGCAGTCTGCTCAGCAGTAGACAGCGACGAATGGAGAGGGTATATTCTAACTCGGTCTGACTGGAAGAGTTCCTTTTTGTACATTTCGTCAATGGTCTTCGTGATTTCCATCATTCCAGGCATGAAAACTAAGATTGCACCTTCCTCTTGTGTGAGCGTGATCTTCTCAAGCAAAGTTGCGATAAGTTCGTAGTTGATGATCTCCTCATCCACGATAGAAAGTGAATGAATTGTCTCTTTGCTGTATTTCGGGTAGTAGAGTTGGCGAAGTTTGGATTTTGATATCTTTGGTGGCTGGTCATTGTCAGTTTTCCTTGCATAGTCCGAATGTTCTTGAACCTGATATCCAGTGAACTCTAGAATATCCTCCAATCTATTCTCCTTGACAGGGTGGGCACGTCCTGGAATGGAAACAACCGGACACTGAGCAAAATAACGAGAAAAGGCGTCGGAATTCAACGTAGCACTCATAAGGACCAATTTCAAATTCTTTCTTCTCGCGAGCAGATCCTTCAGTACAATGATGAGGAAGTCGGTATTCAAGTCACGCTCATGGACCTAAAGGGGAACTGTTTAGAAAGAACAATATCAAACAAAATGACTTCTTTTCAACACAAGGTCTGGCTTACCTCGTCCACGAAAATGTGGGATACAGTTGCGAGGTCAGGGTCGCATTGCAAACGCCTCAAAAGGACACCTGTTGTACACAGCAAGAGTCGGGTTCGAGACGATACCTTTTTTTCCAACTTGATAGAGTATCCACACGTGTCGCCAACTCTTTCGCACCGTTCATCGGCAATACGCTCAGAAACGCCGATTGCCGAGATCCGCCTTGGTTGTGTGACGATGATGTTCGTCATGGCACCGAATCCATTCAAGATACGATCATCTAAAACAAGTTGTGGCACCTGAGTGGTTTTTCCTGTAGAAAAAAAAGACAACTCGTCATTAGTCGGGTTGGGTTCACACCAAAGGTTGTCTCCCAAAATGTTCGACGTACCGCATCCTGTGTCACCAGCTATAACTGTAATTTGGTTGGTATTGATAGTCTCAACAACTTCTGTCGCCATCTTGAAGGCGGGAAGCCTGGGGGTAATAACAGTTAGATACGCGGGCAACAATAATACAACCTGGATTCCTGCACCTACCTTCTTCTCACTGATAGCATTTGTTGATACTGCTCCGGTGAATATGTGTGGGACTTCCTCGAACCCTCATCGGCAGGGCCCGGGTTAAAGCCGCTAACCTCCAGCTTGCGGGCTTCCTCCAGCTTTGTTTTGAGTTCTAAACGAAGTTTTTTGCTGATGTCAGCTTGCTTCTGGTTTTGTTCTGGGGTTTGGGTTTCATTTGCAACGTTTTCTGAAATCACTGGGACCCGAGCTTCAGGAGCGATAAGCCAAGGTTGTTCCTCTTGTTGCTTGACAACAGCCCGGAATTCATCTCCAACCTCCCCTGTCGGTACGGCTACAGGACGAGGAACCCTGTTGGATGTTCTGGAATTCTCCTCCTTGGGCATTGTTAAACGAATACCAGATTTTTTCTTCGCTTCACCATCGTACATCTGTCGAAGTCGCTCCATGAATGCCATTGTTGTGGGGGTTGTCTCTGCGAAATCTTCAGAAACCTTTTCTTTGGGAGCTTCTGGTACGTGATTGCCATTGGACTCTCGTGTCTCTTCCGCTCCTGCTTTTTCACGAAGTCGCTCCATGAAGGCAGCAGTCTTTTGTGTGGGAGCTGTTTGTTCGTCAATTCCATCAGTATTCGGTTCTTCTGTCTCCAATGACTCTGAATATTGTTCCTCATCTTCGATCTGGCTCTGGTGTTCTTTCATGAATGCAGCACGAGCTTCGTCGGCTGCTAGCCTTGCACTTTCTCTGCTTTCTCCGCGATTGAAGGCATTGCTCATTGCCGCACGTGCAACTCTCTCCGCTTCTTGTTCCAAATATTCTTGCTCACGTTTTCGGATGGCATGCTCGGCGTGGATTTCCCTTACTCGTGTATTTTGTTCTTGTACTCGCTGAATTCTTGCGTCCTCTCGTTGTCTCTGGGCTTGTTCCTCCTTTCGTTGCTGCTCGTCGCGACCAAAAGCTTTCTCGGCCGCCTTAAGCTTGGCTCGTTGTCGACGCCCGATTTTCCCATCGGTCTCGTACTGCGCATCAATGGTTGATTCTACATTGTGTCCGGCTTGTTTTCTCAACACGATTTGTTGTGCTTCGAACTCTTTTCGCCGTTGCTCTCGGATAAAAGCCTGATGAACACCTGGAACAGCATCGGAAATAGCAGTCACAACAGAAAAGACAGATGCCGCACCAAAACATTCCAATGATATCAAGGCACACTGTTCATTGATTTGACGAAGGAGCGACGGTGGAAAACTAGGGTTTGTGAATAGGCAGAGAACAGGCTCCACAACTGGATAGCCACTGGGTAAGAAAACATGCAACTGACAGTCTTCGGATCGTGCAGGGGCTTCGAGAGGTTCAGCTGGAGTGATTCGAACAAGGTATTTGTCCATACCATGAGTACGGTCCGATCGCTGGATGACATCAATGTGCTCTTCATAGATTGCCTGCAAGGCTTCCCGTTCTTCTTGTTGCTCTTGGGCGGCATATTCCTTGTCGGTATCGTTGGGTGGATCCTCGGGTAACACGAAATTTTCGGAAACGGATGCACTTTGTCTGAGATTAACCAAGAGTGGAATAAGTGCCGGGTCTTCTTCGGGTGATGTTTTTGCCAATGCCAAATCAATACTCTCATCTTCCGAAGATGTCTGTTCACATGCAGTGGTAGTTTCTTCGAAATGGAAACCCAACTGAGTGACATACTTGAGCACACGATCTTGTAATCTGACCGACCGGGCCCACACTTTGTCATTTACAACAGACATATCCAACGAGATAGATGGATGCGGAACGGCTTTGATAGATCCGATGACACTAACACCTGCCTTAGGGCCCAACAACGCGCTGTTCACTGTCGTCGGTGGGTTGGGGTTTGGACGAAGTCCTTGGGTCAGCTGCTCCTCCGCCAGGTGAAGACATAGCCAGTCCAGTGCCAAAGTGATCAACTCTTTAGAATCCTTTTTATCTTTTCTTTCATCACTTGCTTCAGTTTCGGATACTGCTCCCCAATTCTGAATGGCTTGACAAGCGCGAAGGGCGTGGTCTTGCGAAAAGGAAAGCTTTTGGGTCAGGTGAATGAAGGCACTATTTTCCCGGAATGCGTCCAATTCTGATTCTGGACTTGTCTCATCGTCTTGTTCTTGGTATGAATCTGAACCATCCGTTTCGTCGACATCGTCGTCACCCATAGGGACAGAAGGTGTTACGCCAAAGTGCTCCGGCTCGGCATCGTCTTCGTACTCTGTATATCCTCCATTTCCCCAGTACGGAGTGGAAGGGCTTTCTTCTTGAGGGATATCATCGAACTCTTCATTGTCATCCACCATTGGAATTTCTGAATCATCTTGATCATCCATGTCGGCACCCTTTGCTTTTTGGGATGCCGAAGTTTCCTTGACGCCTAAATCTTCCAACAGGTTGGTAATGTTGTTGAATACGGCTGGAGGAAGTTGCAAGTAATCTAGTTTGGAGACATCCCAAGTTTGAACGGCCTCATCCACTGTAGCAACCCTTTGTTCTTGTTGTACGCGAGTTTGAATCTTATCAATCACATGAGTGGTAGCCTCCGTGGCTTGATTTCGTCGCTGGTTGTTGTTGTTGGAGTTTTTGCCTTTGTCATCGTTGCGTTTGGGTTTGGTGTTTCTCCTTGGAGGCCCAGAGGAAAATCTGGCTCTAGCAGGTGTGTTTCGTAAAGCAGCAGCGGCAGCCTGAGTCCGCTTGTTGTTGTTTCGTCCCATGAGCCTCTACTTTCTATCAGACGTCCATGGCCAACAATGGGTGGTTTTGGGTTTTGGGTATGGTGGTGGTCACACCTATCATATGGTAGTATATACGAATGGTACTATACTAGGTTGCAGATGACGATTGTACTGGCTGGGATATGTACAAGTGAATCCCATCATCCATCGTGGGAGTAAAAGTTCAGCAAACGAAACAAAAGGGTGTCAACCATGGATCAGCCTTTACTGTCCTTGTCCGTGTTATTGGGGAATCATTTCAAATGGAGTGTGAAGGGTTGTAGTCTATAATAATATCACTATTCACTGATGCAAAATTTCCCTGCAGCAGTCACCAGCCAGCAGCAGCGACAAAGCTGTAGAACTTCAAGAAGATGGGGGAACAAAGAAAGAATGATCATGTTGAGACAACGGTCCTGGAAAGAGTCGTAGCTCTGGATCGTCGCAGCAACGAAAAGCAGATATTCTTCTTTTTTGTGAATGGGGCCAAGTTGAATTTGGGGCAGCTTTCTTGCTTCGTTTTTTCCTGGACAATATCGTCATCAAGTCCTGGGTATAACGACCTCTCGCAGTTGGAAGGATTCTTCCGATGACGCTCATCTTGCCAATGAGCAATTCTCATCTTTAGGCGCACATCAGGAATCATCATGGATGGCGATAGAGGCTTGCGGGTCATGGGGCAGGTGTCATGCTCTTCTGTCACCAACCAATCGAGAATAGCTTGCCTCTCGTAAACAATTCCCGTCTTTGTCATGACAGGGTCTTCAAATATCTGCAATGTGAGAGGACAGATGAACTCTTGTGGTACTTCTTCCATTGTTGAATTCATGCTTGCAAGACGCAGTAGTGTTTTGTTTGTTTGTTGCTCGACTTTGGATTTGTGAGATTTGAAAAAAGATATTATATTGACACTCCTTTGACATGCAAGGAGGTGTTGAGCACTATTTAATCAGGTCGCTCACGTTCCTGACGCAGAAAGTGCAGAGTGTGGAAGTAGGATAAAGATCCTACAAGAAGGAACAAGACCGGGAAAATGCTGGGGCATGTGGTAGGTTGTGGGAAAGCCAAGTTTTACTTAGTTGGTCATTGAATTATGATTAGAATCCGGTACTACTCCTCCCTTGGTTGCACAAATCACGAAGGAAAATGTCAATGGGCCGTTAAACACCATCAAAGGCGGGTCGCCTTCGGGCTTCGGTATTTAAACTAAGCCACTTTGTGAGTATCGTTACTTTTACCGCAGACGAGGCTTGCTCTTTATTCACCTATTGTGGTCACAATATGGAAGAATGGATTCTCTTCTGCGCCAATCCAGAACTCGATGCTATTTCATTACATACACAACGAACAACTCCCACCACCACCCAGGTGCTTGATGGGAATCAGGCCTTCTTCTTTGGTCTTGCTACAAATAGGCGTTCGGGTTTTGCTTCAAACAACCGGAGTTATTTGGTTCGTCGTCGTCCTCCGCCTCTGGTGCACAACAACAAGAACAACAGCACGATGATGTAGTAGAGCATGTTGTACGTTGTACCTTTTCACCCTCTTGCCGCCAGAAGCCTGATTCGCTGCGATGCCATTCTTGTACTGGTGCTGCAGGACACAGGAGGAGTACGCGCACACAACAGCAGGCGAAACCGAACGCGTGCACATGGTGACTTCGTCATTCGTCATCATGCAAGGGTTTGGAGAAACAATACACAACAACAACACCCTGCGACGTCGTACTCTTGGGACGACATCATGGGCATCTCATCCTCAGGCCCTATTATTGAAAGCTAGAATTATGTTGTGTACAGTACCACCGCTGTTTGTAGGTACTAACTGGTACTACAACAGGTAACAATAGTAATGCCATTGGAAAGTAGCATTAGAAAGTTGCGTCTGTAGTCCTCCTCCAGAAACTGCAGAAAAGGAAGACTTTTTAACAAGGGTACCATAATAATATATTATAACATTGTTAGGATGAACCTAGCAGATAAGGCTCCGTACTTGTACAACTCTACCGGTAGCTTTTTGAAGGCTACCTAGCTAGAAGGCCAACACGAGGCACCAGGATGTAAATTTTGGGGATATTAGATAAGAGAAGGGGATGTGGATGACGACGATGCCGCCATCATCATCATGACAATAATATGGAAATTGAAATCTTTTTCTACACCATGAAAAGGTACATACATTTAAAATATCTTTATCCATGCATATCTAACATTGGCAAGACCCACGCCAGCCATGCCTGTGAGTAACTTCCCAAGTACGGTGAGTGCACGTTGGAACGGATGAGGACATGGGTAGTCGTCCAATCAAGAGTTCATTGGACTTGTTGTGGGTGGCGGCCATGTCCTTGCTTTTTGTGCACACCAACACGTTCCACTTTGGCGGCAGCACCCATCGAACCGAACATCCTTTTTATGCCAACATGTCCACAGTCACTACCGATACGAGTAGTAGTAACAGTAGATGGACTCCGTTGGATGAAGCCGATTTGATTCGGTTGGAATTTGAAGACTTTGTAGACTTGCAAACTCGCTTGGTGTTGATGCCACGCGTAGTGGAAGAAGGCACTGGTGCTGTTGTCAGTGTCTTTCATCCACGTCAAGTTGCTGAGAATGCCGCAGAAGAACTAGAAACATTGCCTGGATCTACGAGTAGTAGTGAAAGCAAACCTGCTCTTTCTCCAAAACAAGTTTCGGCAGAACCATCACAAGAACATCCTCACAATTTGGAATCAGAAAGTCGAGTCCCTGACGAATCCACAACGGGTTGTGTTCTCTTGGGTTTGGAATCGCAACGCCAAGATTGGAAAGAAGAAGAATTCACTTCCATTCTGGCTTCTCTTCGAACAGAGAAAACCTTGCCTCTTCGGTTGGTGTTCGAAATTCCAAAATCCGAGGACGAGGAGGAGTCTACCGAAACAGCAACGGCAGAACCTCCCGCTCAATCAGAGCCTGTCAAGACGGAAGCTATGACTCCTTCCAAAGCCATTGCTTCCTCTGAATCGCTGCAATCTGGTATGTTGGCCTTGTCTGCATGGGGAATGCGAATGAGGGCTCAAGCAACCGAGGCTGCTACCACGCTTTCTTCTGCAGCCAAAGAGCATGCCAAACAGTTTCAAGTCAAAGAATCTACATCGTCTTCCACTTCCCACTGTGGAATTTATTTGCAGACCTCAGTTGGGGCGTTCGTTCCTGTAGACAAGGCTCAAAAGGTAACCACGAGCTCCTTGCTATTGCTTCGAAAGTCGGCTACCGAGGCAGCTCCCACCAAGGGATGGTCGTTCCAGTGGTATCGAAATAGAGTTGATGAGTCCCCCGCCTCGGAAAAGGATTCAGATGTTGAATGGATTGCTCTTGAAGGTGCTACAAATGCTGCATTCCAGCCAAATGCCACGCTTGTCGGTCGTCGATTGCAATGCATTGTTTCCATTCCTGAGTCGAGGGATCCGGTGTCTAGTGATGACGATTCGGACGATGAGTCGAGTGACAGCACAGCAACAACCACTCATACAGCCTGTGAAATGACCACGAACGTGCTAGCGGATACTACTTTGTTCAATGGAGCCCGGAATGCTTTGGTACGCGGTGCTAGTTTTGGAGGCATGAAGGGTTTAGGAAATGCAGAAGGTCGACAATTTCGTATCGAAGTTTCCATTGGTATGACGCCAAACAAACATGACCGGCACCCATGCAGTGCCGTTCAGATTTTTCAGATGAGTGGGTCGGATAATATATCGTTGACTGCCAAACCTATTTTGCAGGCAACAGCGGAGGTTCCTTCGTCGGATCCCAAGGCGCTAGATTTGATCCTGTCGGCACCATCTGACTCGGTATTGTCTGCACTTTGTTCCAATGGACGCTTGAGACTGGAAGCAGCCAACCGATTTTCTCGAGAATCTCTACTCATGACATTGGGAATTGCGAACTATAGAGGGAAACCCGCGGACATGGACGTTCAGACAGTTCTCTTCCAAGATTCACGATCGAACGTGCAGAGCTTACTGGATGATGATTTTTCAATGTCCTCTGATTCTAGTAGTGACGCCAATGATACCACCGATTCTCCAGAACCATTGCCTCAAACACCAACCAAGGCGTCGCCACCAGTAGAAACGGAGACACCATGCAAAACACCTGAACGTGTTGGACCACCGGCTTCCCCACAAAAGGACCAGGATGCCATGGCATTGCAGCGGGAGATTGAAATGTTGCGAAGCAAACTTGCCAAGAAAGACACTGCTGTGGCGGATCTGAAACAGCAACTGACAAAATTCCACTCGGCGAGTGAATCTGCCCAACAGGCACTCCAGGCACGAACCCAGGAACTTCAGCAATCACAACAAGAACGGGATCGGCTACAGCAGTCAATCCTCAAATCGGAGCAACATTCCAAAAATCAAGAGCACAAAATCCAACGAATGGAAGACGATCACAAGTCTCAAGTCGCTAAGCTTGAAGATCGTCTTCAACAACAGTCGACACGAATTTCGGAGTTAGAAAAGGCAAACAAGGCGCTTCAAAACGAAAAGGCTGTGGTACAAGCAGCCGTGGATGCACGGGAAGCCAAGTTGACTAAAATGGGAGAGTTACAAGCTTCTTTTGAGGAATTGTCCATTCAAGTTGCAAAACACGACGCAATTCGAGTAGAACTGGAAACATCCAACCGTCGATACGACGATATTAGGCAAGCCTTGGAGAAGGTCGAAGAGGTTGAGCAGGAATGTCGAAAAGAGTTGGAAGTTGCCAAAGTAGCTATTGACAAATTGACCGCTCAGGTGGCCGAAGAGCAGAAAACTGCCGCAGTGTCAACTTCGAAGTTGGATGTGTTGGAGAAGAAAGTCCAGCAGCTACGAGGAGAGCGAAATAGTTTGAAACAAAAGAATGACAGCTTGTCAAAAGAGATTGCCCACCTCTGCAAGAACGGGCGATCGATCAAAGATATTGAACGAGTGCTCGCCGACTACCAAGTTGTGCAAGACGAAGTAGAAAATTTGCGGAAACAAAAGCGCAAAGCTTTGGAAGAAGCTCATACTTACCGAACTTCTTTTGAGAAAGCTCGTGCTGCCCATGAGATGTTGGGTGTCGAGAGTGAGACCAGAGCAGCGCTGGAACGGAATGCAGAGCTTGAACGTCTCCTCGCAGAGATGACAGAATATGTGAATGCCAAAGAGATGCAAATGGAGACTATGAAACTGGTGAACGAACAGTTGCAACTTGAAATCCACTCCTTGGCGAAGGCCAACTTGAACAAAAACGAAGTTTAATACTAAAATAGACTGCAACGGTAACCACCAATTGATAGGACAAGTTATTTTGTCTATGTACATAGGTTTTTATGTGGAGTGGTCAAGACAAAGTGCGTTCCATTGATTCCGCGTTTCTTTATATTCACGGCACTACTTGTTCGAGCATCAGGATAGATTTGTGACCAATTTCCAAATCTGAGATGGGAGTATCGTCGGATGCTGTTAGAACGTCTCCCTTCAAGGTCAGTTGAAAGTCCTTTTGCGACATCCCCGTGCGTTTGATTACTTTTGCCTTCACTCTCTTCAAAGTAGAGGTGGGTCCAATATTGTCCACTGGAATTGGAACGCCGGACCAATGTAGCACACTGATACTGAAAACTTCCATTCTGACGCTGTCATTGTACTTTATGCCGCACTCCTGGAGTGTCTTGTCATTCTCCAGCTCTTCTCCTCCAAAAATGATGCACTGTTTCTCCACGTCGATGGTTCCTTTCTTTGCGACCATATCTTTTAGATCAGCAATAGTTTGAGTCATTTCAGTTTCGAATCGAAGACGCTTTCCTCCAGGAACATCCACCACGATTTTCATTGCCTCGAGACGAATGACAGCATCCGACTTGATTCCTTGATCTCCAATGTTGTCATCGTCGCGAATGTATTGATTTTTGTACAACAATCTTTGATGCTCCACTGGGATCCCCTTTAGCTTCATAATAGTATCTCGTACGTCATCAGCGTACTCTAGAGGGTCCGAGTCAATTCGAAACTGTTCACCATTCCAATGCTGGATGACTAGCTCAAATTTTTCTTTGGCGGGTAGAGGGGCAATCCCCAGACCTACATTGAGCTTGATTCGTTGTCTTGGAACAGCCACCGGTGCAACGTCGATTTCATCCAAAACCAAAACGGCCTTATGCTGGACCCCTTCACTTTCAAGCGTCACACTGTTTGTTAGTTCTTTCCCTTGAAAACTCAACTTTTGTCGTTTTGCTGCAATATACTTCTTTTCCAGAATTGCTTTCTTGACGGCAGAAATCTTATCCCCAGGCTTCAGATGTTCAAGAGTGAACACTTCTCCTCCGGCATGCGCCACTGACAAGGTGTATTCTTCCAATTTCAGGACATCCCCTCTGTCAATGGAGCACTCAATCAGTGATGAATCATTCTCCAGTTCCATACCGCCAAATAGAATACACATGGTGTCAACTTCGACATGCGTCTTTTTGGAAATCATAGACTTCAGCGCGCCGACAGTCATTTCGAGCTCAACAACGAACTTCAGCAACTCCCCTCGTGGAGTCTCTATGCTGATTCGAGGAGGGTCAAGGGTAAGTTTGGAGCCATCTTCGATGCCCTGATCTTCTAACGAAGCTTGTTCGTCGACGGGGGAGCCTTTCCAAAGTAAAAATTGATCATCTGGGGAGAGGCCAATCCTTTCGGACACTGACTCTTTCAAGTCATCAATGTAATCTGTTGGACGTGCGGTGATCTCTAGTACATCACCGTTCCAGTGTTTCACCTTGACACGAATATCTCCCAATATCTTCGTCGGCAACACTCCAAACGATATTTTCTTCGCATCTGGAACTGAAAAATTTCTCTTCCTCTTCCCTTGTAATACCAAAACGGACTTGTGCTTGACCATTTGCTGGCGAAGGGTTTTTCGCTTGTCAAGTAACTTTCCATCAAATGCAACATGTTGTTTTTCGATCGGAATTCGCTTTCGGTCGAAGATTCGTTTTTTGATGTGTTCCACCGTTTCTCCAAGATGGACTTTCTTGAGAATGAAGTTTTTACCGGACCAGTGCATGACAGTGAGTTCAACCAACTCATCTTCATCGACCTCGTTGTCAAAGAAGAAGATCCGTCTACTCCAATTCGGAACTACGGGCCAAATCTCTGTGTCGTCGTTCTTGAATTTCTTCATTTTCATGAGTTTAAGTTGAAGCAAACCACGGTCGGGAAGCGTAATGTCGTTGCTATTTGGATCTTCCAACACAATAATAGATTTGTGGGAGACCGATGCCTTGTCAAGGGTTTGACCGTCTTGCAACATCTTTCCGTTCAAAGTCAGGCGCTGCAAGTTTTCTGGAACTTTGCTCTCCACAGCAATTCTTTGTTTCAACGTATCGATACTGTCATGTGGGTCCATACCTTCCATTATGTGCACATCTCCGAGCCAATCCATGACGTAGATTAGAAACACTTCCAGTAGCACCACATCTAAATGCTCAACATTCGACTCTCTTAGCGACAGTGAATTCGGAAGTTCCTCGCCGCCATTCATTAGGCATTGGACATCAACTGGAATACCTGTTCGCTTGTACAAGGTCTTCTTGATGCTTTTGAAAGAGTCGTTCACAGAAGGGAAAAGCGTGTGGCGTCGCCCGTTTACATCAGCAACAATCAGTTTGAACGGTTCCAACACCAACGTTGAGTGTGGTTGTATTCCTTGTTCTTTGAGAGTCAAATCGTCTCGAACTGGTTGCCCCTGAAATGTGAGACGTTGCTCATCGATTGGAACAGCGAGTAACTCAAAGATTTTGTTGCGAATGTCATCCATATATTCCGTGGTTTCCACATCTACTGTCACTGCTTCCCCATCCCAATGCTCAACAAAGACCTCAAAAGATCTGACCTCGAGCTGCAACCCTTGTTCCAGCTTGAGCTTCGTGAACAGCACATCATTACTGAGCTCGTCGTCACCTTCACAGAAAAACAGCCTTTGCTTGGTAACCTTGAACTCTGGTACCTCGGCCTCAATCACGTTCTTGATATCCTCAATTGTCGTTGTTGGAAGAATTGTCATCTTGACTTTCCGCCGGGTTCCGGGAATTTCAATTTCAATCACAGGGGGTTCGACATCGAAGATCACTCCGGGTTTCACGTCTTCAGTGTCAAGGAATAATTCATCCTCGTCCATGTCAAATTCCAAATCTCCAAGCATGAATCCACCGACAGGTATTCCGAATTTTGTCAGTTTCTTCTTGACATCCCGTACCGTGTCGTCGGGAACAATTGTCAGGACAAAAGTACGCCCTTCCCGAGTCTTGAAAGAAACTTCCCTTCCAGGGGGATCATACTCCACTTCGACAACCTGCAAAGCACCGCCCTCGATTTCAATTTTTTCGAATGTCTCGTCGTCGTCGATTTGCTCTCCATCCGCATCCAGGAAGCAATAGCGATGGTTGGCCTTGGGTTGCGTGATGTTCTGTTCCATCAAAAGTTCGCGGATTTCCGCCATAGTTTGAGTAGGAAGAACAGACAGCTCTGCTTTCTCGCCATTTGGAAGCAGCACCGAAACCTCTACTGCATCGGATTCTATCCGCAGCACGTCCGTCCTCTTCAATCGAGAAAAGTCAAACTCATCGTCCAATGAATCGTCGTCGTCATTGAGAAAGACACGCACTTTCGTTGGAGCAAGATTGAACTTTTTCGCAACTTTACGCTTGGCCTGCTCCACGTTTTCTTCTGGATCAATTTGAAGGACGAAACTTCTTCCATTGGACGTCTTGACTGGAATTTCCATTTCATCAGGTAGCTTCATCTCCAGACGTCCACCCGGCTGGAACTTCAATTTTTTCAATGTCGTGTCTCCATCTAGCTCAGAGTCATCAGCATCCAGAAAGAAAATGCGTTGGTTCGACTTAGAAACCCCTGTCTTCTCCTCGATCACATCCTTCACTTCGTCGACGGTCATAGTTGGCAATAGCGCAAGTGACACAGGCTCACCATTGGGCATCGTCACTTCTGTTCGTTCTGTTGGTTCGATAGTCAAAACATCAGTTTTCTTCATTCGTGTAAAATCAAACTCCTCATCGACCTCTTCATCATTCACGAACACCTTGATCTTGTCGGGAGAGAGACCATACCGTTTGGCTGCCTTCTGTTTCACTTCCTTCACCGTGTCATCGGGGTCAATTTGAAGCACGAAAGTTCGTCCATTCGATGTTTTCACTGGTATCTCCAACTCGTCAGGAAGCTTCATTTGTAGGCTCTCACCAAGAGGCAAGTCAAGCTTCTTCAATGGTGTCTCTCCGTCGAGGGCATCATCATCCGCGTCAAGAAAGAAAATTCTTTGGTTCGATTTTGGGATGCCAGTCTTCTCCTCAATCACATCCTTGACATCGTCAACCGTCATTGTTGGAAGCAACTCAAGGGAGACTGGTTCACCGCTGGGCATCTGCACCTTCAACACTGTAGGTTCCACCGTGATAACGTCAGTTTTCTTCACTCGTGTAAAATCAAACTCCTCATCGACCTCTTCATCATTCACGAACACCTTAATTTCGTCGGGTGATAGACCATGTCGCTTGGCTGCCTTCTTTTTCACTTCCTTCACCGTGTCATCGGGGTCAATTTGAAGCACGAACGTTCGTCCATTCGATGTTTTCACTGGTATCTCCAACTCGTCAGGAAGCTTCATTTGTAGGCTCTCACCAAGAGGCAAGTCAAGCTTCTTCAATGGCGTCTCTCCGTCAAGGGCATCGTCATCCGCGTCAAGAAAGAAAATTCTTTGGTTCGATTTTGGGATGCCAGTCTTCTCCTCGATCACGTCCTTGACGTCGTCAACCGTCATTGTTGGAAGCAACTCAAGGGAGACTGGTTCACCGCTGGGCATCTGCACCTTCAACACTGTAGGCTCCACCGTTACAACGTCAGTTTTCTTAACTCGCGTGAAATCAAACTCCTCGTCAACTTCTTCATCGTTCACAAACACCTTAATTTCGTCGGGTGACAGTCCATGCCGCTTGGCTGCCTTCTTTTTCACTTCCTTCAACGTGTCGTCAGGGTCAATTTGAAGCACAAATGTTCGTCCATTCGATGTTTTCACTGGTATCTCCAACTCGTCAGGAAGCTTCATTTGTAGGCTCTCACCAAGAGGCAAGTTAAGCTTCTTTACTGGGGTGCTTCCATCTACATCGTCGTTAGGATCGAGGTAGAATATTCGTTGATTGGCTCTTGGGATGCCAGTCTTCTCCTCAATCACATCCTTGACATCGTCAACCGTCATTGTTGGAAGCAACTCAAGGGAGACTGGTTCATCATTGGGCATCTTGACCTTCAACACTGTAGGCTCCACCGTGACTACGTCAGTTCTCTTAACACGCGTGAAATCAAACTCCTCGTCAACTTCTTCATCGTTCACAAACACCTTAATTTCGTCGGGTGATAGACCATGTCGCTTGGCTGCCTTCTGTTTCACTTCATCCACAGTGTCATCAGGGTCAATTTGAAGCACAAATGTTCGTCCATTGGTCTTAACCGGGATCTCCAGCACATCGGGCAGTTTCATTTGTAGGCTTTCACCAAGAGGCAAGTCGAGCTTCTTTACGGGGGTGCTTCCATCTACATCGTCGTCGGGATCGAGGTGGAATATACGTTGATTGGCTCTTGGGATACCAGTCTTCTCCTCGATGACTTCTTTCAGATCATCGATTGTCATGGTAGGCAGCAGCGGAACTGACACTGGGTCGCCATTGGGAAGTTTCACGTCGATATTTGTGGGTTCAATTGAAAGGACTTGCGTTTTCTTCACACGTGAAAAATCGAAATCATCATCAATGTCGTCGTCATCTATTAATACTCGAACATCCCCTGGTTGGAGATTCACACGTTTTGCAACCTTGTTCTTAACATCTTTGACTGTGTCATTCGGATCAAGGTCCAAGAAAAATGTACGACCATTCGGTGTTTTGAATGGAACTTGAACTTCGTCAGGCGCGGTCATTCGAAGAGTAGTACCTGGCTTGACATCAGTCTTTGATAGAGGTGTGTCATTGTCAAGTTCGTCTTCATCATTGTCAACATAAAATATCCTTTGTTTGCCGGCTGGAATTCCAGTTTTCTTTTCAATTTCATCCTTGATATCCTGAATCGTATCCAAAGGGGTAAGAGGAAGTTCGATTGGGCCATGATCTGGCAGGTCAATCGATATTTTGGGCGGATCCACGAACAATACATCACCAGGTGAGAGTTTTGTGTTCTTTTTCACGGGCTTGCCGTTGTCCTTCTTCAAACTCAACGACTTCACAGGAACTCCGATCTTTTTCGCGACCTTGCGTTTCAATGTTGGAATGGTTTCCTCAGGGTCAATGACAAGCACGAACGACCTTCCATCTGGAGATTTGACAGTAATTTCTGTTGGAGCATCATCTGGACGAACTTCCAAGGTCGTTCCATCTTTGACGCCGGCCTTAAACGCTGGAGTGTCATCATCCAACTCTTTATCCTTGTCCAAAAAGAAGATTCTCTGCTTGTCTTTTGGCACACCACACTTCTCCTCGATGATATCCTTGATGTCACCTATGGTCTGCGTCGGAAGAACATCCAACTTGACCTTGTCCTTCCCGGGACAATTGACCTCAATTTGGGGTGGTTGTACGGTGAAGGAGCGACCAGGTCTGGGCTTAGAATCATCCGCTGGTTCGTTGCCGTCCTCATCGACAAGTCGCATGTGCTTGCTAGGAAATCCACTAGGTTTGACCAACTTCTTCTTGATATCTTTCATGGTATCATCTGGGTCAATGAGCAAAGTGAAGTTACGTCCATTGGGGGCTGTGACAGCAATCTCTGGAGGTTTGCATGGAACGGGGAGATAGGTTACTCCCTGTTTAGGAGTGTCATCGTCGCCCAGTGGCTCGCCGCCATCCTCGGGTACAAGATCAAATCTTCGAGGCGGACGGTTGATTTTCTTGCCCACCTTATCTTTCAAATCCTTAACCGTTTCGTTCGGCTCCAGAATGATGTCAAATGGCCTTCCTTTCTCAGGTCGCACTTTGATTTTGGGTTTCCCCGGGCGCTTAACGACAATGGGTTCTTCGTCATCGATGTCACATTGGTCCAATGTTTTGGCAGGGTCAACAGGCTTGTTTCGGTGCCAAAGCGCTTGTTTATCCTTTGGAATGTCATGGTCCTCTGCAATCCGGTCTTGGATTTTGTCAATTGGTTCAGTGGGTTTAACTTTTAGTTTTGTTTGATCCCCACTTGGAAATTGCAAAATGATACTCCTGGGTTCGAGATGCAGCGTTGATTTATTCTTGATTCCACTCGCTGTCAGCGTTTTGGGCTCATCCACCGGTTTTCGCTTAAAGGTCAGAATTTGCTTGTCAACTGGAATATTTTCCCGTGCTTCAATCATCTTTTTGACATCCAGTATTAGGTTATCCTTTTCGACAGACAATTGGAATTTTTCGTTGTCCCAATCCTTCACCACAAAGATAATCATTGGCTTTGTTTTAGGCGCCGGTGACATTTCCCGCATCACCAATGTATCGCGATGCTTGATGTTGTAATCTGTGAGAGTAGCCGAATCTTTTGTCAGTTCGTTTCCACCAAAGTACAAATGCTGGTCTTTTGGATCCATTTTTATTCTGTTTTTGACTTTGGTTTTGACAGAGAGTATTGTATCCAACGGTTCTACATCCAACTCAATGGTAGGTCCTTCCAAAGGCTTGACGAAAATGATCATTCCCCCCAAATCCAATACATTTCTATGCCGAACTTTGTATTTGGATAGTGGATTACCATCCTCAAGTGGAACTCTCTTGAACGTTAGGCGCTGATCTTTCACAGGAATATTCACTTTGGGTTCGGCGAGTACTTTGACAGCTTCAATAGGATCGTCATGGTCCACTTCAAATAAAAACTTCTTGCCCTTGGGGGTCCTGACAAAAATTTCCATGGGACCAAGATCTATTGTATCTCCATTCCGAACCCCCGAGCCTACGAGCGTCTTCTCATCCTTGAGTGGTTCCCCTTCAAAGGATAATCGCTGATCATCCACAGGAATCCCCCGCTTTTTGAAGATTTTCTCTTTGCATTGGGAAATCCTGTTACCGGGAATGGTCGGAATCGGGAAGACTTCTCCCTTGTGTGTGCGAACAAAGATCTTCCATTTGCCTTTGTCGCCCCCATCCCCCGCGCCCTTGCGCTTCTTCCCCCGGACAACTTCATCGTTGTGACCTAACATTTTCCATGTGCCCCCAACACTATGCTTCTCGGCTTTTTGAATGTCATCACTGACCACCATGAAACCAGATGAGTTGGGTGCCAACGCCGACATGTCCCGTTTGTACATAGGCTTGACCCATAAACCCCTCGGCTTGAAACTCTTTGGAACCTTGGAGTCTGGTGGATAGAAAATCATATCTTCTGGGTTGACTTTCTTCGTATCTCTGACATGATCTAGTTTGTATCCCCAGGCACCCTGCAGCGGATTGTTCTCCAAGACGCGCTTGTCGATCTCAACTTTGTCGTCATCTCTGAAAACCCAGACTTCTACAGGGTTTTTTGCTTCCAGCGTGAAACCAGGAAACGCCCACATCCCCTGATGCTCCTTACTGGGATCCTTGGTTACTTTTGTGCCCTGTTTGTACACCCATGCCGATTGTTTGTTGGCGGGTATGAAAATAGAGGAACGTTGGGGTCTAACTTCCAAGCTCATGATGACTGCTCCCCGAAGCTACAGCACTGAAATAGGATACTGCACTTTACAAACAACAGTTGTTTAGTTGAACGTTGCTCCCTGATGAGTTGGTTGTAACAGCGAGCACCTCTTCCAGGTTGTCAGTTTGTCGGCGTTTTGTCTCCTATTTGGAGTACGTCTACTACTCTCCTCCAAAGTGTCCTGTAAAACGGAAGTCAGAGAAGTCGTATTGTGCCAAATTGTGTTGACTGGAACGACTGAAGACACAAGTTTCAATGGGCAGTACGAAATCCAGCCAATCAAAACCTCTGATTCTAATATATATGGCAGTCTGTGCGTCGCATCGCTGCTCGCTCTCCACATTTTAATTATTACATTTTACTGTAGGTTCCGTGTTCCATAGTATTTCCACGAATATAGGTCATAAGTCAGGAAGCTGACACAGCCTGTTATTAGAAGAGATACGAGGCAGCGAATCTAATGACTACGAATATTTGAGCCAGGTTGGTGGTGGCTGGGCAGCCTTTTCTCATCGATGACTTAACATATTGTTAAATAGACGTGGAAGGCAGGCGTGTCCAGTGGTGGTGCATCCGGTAACGGTGCTTGTCGCAGCGTCTCAGTCGTCAGCGAGTGGGCAGCGAGCAAGAAGTTCCCCATGGGAACACGCCATACAGCACACAGCACTCTGTCGTTGGGTACAGTACGAGTATCGTAACCAGTGGGTACTTCCTGCACAAGCAAACAAGAAAAGTCTCGACTTCAGACTCTCTGTTGTTTACCCCCGAGCCCCGAGACGCAACGTATCTATCGTATACTGCAATCTCTGGGGTGGCAGAAGGAACTAGAGGACCCACAGCTAGAGGAGGAAGATCTTTGCTGGTAGAAGTGTATCCACAAGCTTTGCATTCCGGAAGTTTGTGAAGTTGGCCTTGTCTGCCTATATTAGTCACAGTTAGAATCATGACGGATGCGGAGCCAGAGTACGTGACAGCCATCACCCCCAGTGATGTCTTGTTTGGACGTGGAAGTGGTCCGAATGATCATGAAGGAAATATTCGATTTCGAGACATGGTGGCTCAACGCAAGGCTGAGTACATGGCCACTAATCACCGCCAAACCAAGGCCACAATTGCCAAATCCATTGTAGACGCCGTCTTTTCTAGCAATGGTCGCTTCTTGAAAAAGTTGGAACCATCCGAAGCTCAAAAGCTTGGTTTGAACAGTCAAATCGACATTTATCAGGTAGTCGATGATGATACCATCATGGAGAAGGCCAAGCAAGCACTGCGGCAGAATCGAGACAAGGGAGCTCCTCTTACTAGCAGCTCACCTATGGGTCGTCCCAAGACACCGCCCCGTTCCACACAATCGACACCTGTTGCTAGTGGGGGAAGTGGTATTCCTTACCCCTACTCTATGCAAGGCAATGTTCCCCAGAACAATAACGACATGTCCCAGATGTATCGTAACCAACAGCAGGCGATGAACAGCCATGCAGGTCCCAACTATCTCGCGGAGACCGATGAATACGAAACTTACACGGCGCCTCTCGATGACCCTGAAGATGCCAATCTCTTTTCGCGTCCGCCCATGGCAGGCGGGGGAATGCCAGGCAAGCGCTCGTCCTTGTTGGGTGGTCGAAAGGACGGCCTTGGTCGTCGAGACTCTGTTCCCTTGGCAGATATCTGGAGAAGAGAATCGTATCGGGCTGGTGAGTCCATGCAGATGAGTGACTTGATGGAGTCCTTCAAGGGTATGTCTACGTCCGAAATGAACTCTTCTAGTGATACCATCGGAACCATCGAGGGTAACCCATTCGGAGCCAGCCACATGAGTGGAATTTCCAACATGAGTGTCGTCAGTATGTCCAGTGGTGTTTCTATGTTCAAGAGCCCAAATAGTGATTCCGAAAAGGGAGCATCCCCCGACGGGGAAGAACAGGTTACATGGGGAGGTCCACCCCAACAACTCCCTGCGCAACAAACCAATAACTTTACTCGCGCAGAACCTCGCGAGTCCATGGTCCCCGGCGACATGTGGACATCGGGAGCTCTGAACAATCTGCTGCAGGCTCCGATGGAGGGGAGTAGCATACTGGGGCTAGACGAGTCGCAGATCATGCCTCGAACGTTGCAAGCCATGGACGAACATCCCGAGTCTTTGGGAGGGTATATGGGTTCTTCGTCCTTGTCCGTGTTGCGGGCGGCGGAACACAATTCCGACAGAATTTTGCCTCCAGAACGAAAGTAGTTTGTCGTACCGTACAGTGCTGTGTTAGGGACCTTTGGGGGGCTCGGACGTGGTGTGTTTTTTGTGACGAACGCTTCCTTCCAAAGGTATATCAGTATCAGCAGCAACAGTATTTCTAGGATCGGGACTCACCGAGAGTTGTGGATGGATGAACACATTGTACAGTCTCTCTTTTGGTCTCTAATAGCCTTGCTGTAGCGTTTGTTCATTTTCATGTTTGTACTATTTCGCTATAACAACATAGTAGAATTGAGGTACCGTAGTGGATGTCACGATTCATCACGGATTGAGGAATCCATCACACTTAGTTTTCAGGATTGGGTTCAAAGCTCGTGACGTAGAACCACCGACCAAAGGCTCCCACCCAAAAACATTGCAGCCGAGCCGCAGGAACACGGACTTCCGCAATCCACCCCGCCCCAGCCAAGTCCTTGAACTCTAGTTCATATCCTGGCATGGTGACCATTTCGGTCGCCACACTGGCGGTGACGCGGGCAGCCATTTCTTCGAACCATCCCTTGGGTTTGTTGGGATGTTGGTCCGGGAGATGGTGGCCCCTCATAACGCGCTTCAATTCCTTTTTCGCGTCAAAGCTATTCATGGGGGGACAGGTCTGGCAGGCGTAAATATAGACAATAGGTAGGAGCAAGATGAAGAGCAACGTGAGATCGGTGCGGAGCAGAATTTTGAGGACAATAAGAGCTGCCAAAAGTCCCAACCCATATTGCAAAAGACGTTGCGTTTCTTGCGGGCTGAGAGCATTCACTCGATTGTTTGCTGCCGTTGGAGGGGGTGTGGTGAACGAGGTACGGGTAGCTGGTGGACGCTTGTGGTAGGTAGTGACAGAAACCGTTCGAATTTCCGACACGGGACGCCCTGTTTCATCCACAAGAACTTGACAGGAGGCTCCATTTTCTCTCAGGATGCCAACTACTACTTTCTTTTCGGGGCAGTAATGTACATCTTGGAAGTGTACATCCGTGAGTGGGACATTCCGACGAAGGAGTCGGAATCCTTTTCCTGCCTGATTCTCCACGGACCATCCGTCATTGGGTTTGATGTTGCGAAGATGAGACAAGGCAGCTTGCGTGGATGCGGTCATGACACTAAGAGTTTCAAGGCTCCAACGTGAAGAGTGCGAGAATAACAAGATCTGGATGGAAGTGGCAAGGCTCCAGATAAGGTATTGATGTTGTTGTAGAAAGAAACAAAAGTTTGAACGGCAAGCTAACGAGAAAACAAGAGGCGTCGTGGCGTCGTGGCTGTTGTTGGGTCGGACCACGACCCATCATCTCGAACAAACGTAATGGAGCCAAACGAGTCTTACCTTCTGTCTGTCATTCAACCGAAGATTGGAGTTATCCGGATCACTAGTATATACTTCTTCAGTTCTGCAGGATGGATTCATTGCCCTACAGTTGGAGAAGATTGTCACTTTCTGCTTTCAGAACCAGTTGCTAAGACTAATCTAAGTAGAATTACGTAGCAAACCTACGTGGCTTTGATAGTTTATCAGACCCAATCGCTACTTGAAATCGGATTGACCTTGCTGTTGCGGTAGTAAAACACCCAAGAGCAATAAAGAGAGAACGCAGAAGAGGTACAGAGACTACCAACGAGCAAGAGAAGCCGAAAGATGAGTGACTACGTCTTGAAGAACCCCAGCCCGATTGCTGACGTGACTGCTGAGATCGGAGGAACCAACGTGTCCTTGAGCAGGCCCTCTGCTCCCAACTTGTCCTCCACCACCAGCTTTTCCCCTATCTTGTCCCGTGTAAGCATCATTGACGATGAGAACCTTCCCGATAAGTCCAAACGTACCATCAAGTTTGCTGTGGAAGTTCTCGGGTTCTCCGTTCCCTTCTTGTACCTGTATCCTCTGATGAGTAACAGGAAGCTTGAGCAAGGATTGGATCGTGACGTGTTGTTGAAGACTGTGTCGAGCCTTGCAACGATGCCCTTTGAAGCCCTTGTCAACGGTCTCCGTGAAGTCGTCGATCCTTATCCGTTGATGCGTGATTTTATCACGATCAAGGTGGTATCCGCTTATGTTGACAAGAACCCAAGTACCGAGTTTGATGAAGATGCTTATGAAGACTTCGCTCGTCTTGCGATGATGAGTCTTGATTCAGTGTTGGATTCGTCTGAAGCGAAGGAAGGTGCCGCGATGGAGTCTCTTACCCAAGCCGTGGAACGCTACACTAGTACCTGGGCTGGCGTGTACCGCAAGCGCGTAGGTGCCAAACGTACTGGTCCCATCATGCTGTTGGATCCCAAGGAACATGATGTTTTCTTAGGCATCAAGAAAGGGTTTGGATACATGAACGCAGAGGGAGACGATGAATCTTTTAGATTTATTTCTCTTACTAACGTTGATAACACTTCCCTTGTCTCCAACAGAAGCCGTCAGAATGATGTATCCAGCTTCCATACGCCAGTTCCTCAGACCAACTTGTCTGTTCCTCCTTCCAATTTGTCCTCTCCTAAGGCTAAAACGTCTTCCAAGTCCGATGATATTGCTCCTGCTACCGCCACTGATGATGTGGAAGACGTCCAGGATGACGATTCCAAGCTCACGGACGAGTCACCTCTCCTCAAGGAATCTTCTGAGACACCTTCGGAAGTTCTCAAGCGTGTTCTCAAGGTTGGAAAGACCGATGAGACTTCTACAAGTACCACCACGAAGCTTATCAAGCGCAACGCAACGGCACCCAAGGAATTAAAGTATACCACTGGTGTCGCTCTTACTCCATGGTTGAACGATTTCGAAGTCGCTTGTGGTGCGAATGGCCTCGGCTACCTAACTGACCCTGCGTTTCATGTTCTTTATCAGAAGCATGGCAGTAAGGAAGCTTTACGCCGCTTCATCTCTCCTGATACTGGCGAAGTCCTAGGTTACAGCCAGGCCCAGTTCTCCTTGGATATTCAAGTTCTCCATCAATGGTTGAAGAGCTGCCTTAACGGATCCTCGTACAGTTATCTAACTAACCGAGTTAATCCCCCTGCCAAAGGCCTTACCGTCTACATGGAGCTCCATGCTGTGGTTACTAGCGCCAATAAGAAGAAGATTCAAGCCAAGAAGTGGAAAACCATCATGTGCAAGCCGTTCAACCCTCATGTTGACTTGCGTAGTTACGTAGGCTACCTCCTAAATGTTTTCGCTTCTTACAACCTCGAATGTCTACCTACTGAGGTCTATGACGCTGACAAACAATTGGAGCAGATCCTAACTAACCTGCACAACTCGGGTTCTCAAGATTATCGCCAGTTGACCTACATTGTCCAAGGTTCCGAACGGTACAACACCCTACAAGGTTTCTTAGACTTTATTGACTTTGTAGAGACCGATGACGATAACACCAACGACCAACCCTGGATAACTCCGAAGAAAACCGCTAAGATCAACAATGCGATGGTTGACCCAGCTTCCCTACTTGGGGCAGATAGTGGCGAATCCGAGTTCACCCCACTACCTGGCATTACTGCGCCTGCTTTGGAAGACGACCCCAGCTTCTATGCTATGGTTAATATGGCGAAGGTCGCAATGGGCGAAGGAGTTCTCCGCCTTACTGATTCTCAATATGCCAAGATGGACGACCGAACCATGCAACTTTGGAATCTCGCTCGTACTTACGCCTACAAGCAATATCGCTATGAGGTTGGCCGTAAGAATCGAAATGGACGCCGTCGTGATAATGCACCACGGAACCCACCGCAAGACACTAGTTCCGACCCTTCCGCTCCCTCTACTGCTGATCAAGAAACTACCAAACCTAAACCTTCTCATGGTTTGCCTATGCAGTACTCCAAGGTCAACAATGTCTTTGCTCATCTCAGTGATGGGTCATCTTCTTCAGATAGTGAGGATTCCGATGGTGAGGCTGATGCCTATACTACAATTGCGCAAAACATCGGCGCTTATCTTACTATTGTTGAGGCTGATCACCCCGATCTTTCTCCTACTTCGTGCGACGATAGTCAGCCGTCTGTGTTCACCCAACACGCTTTCCTTGCCTTCAACTACCGTGCTTCGGAGTCCTATGCCGTAACTGATAACGGTGCCCAAATTTGTGTGTTAGGAGGTTCTGGTGGTACCTGGGCTGTCGAGGAAATTCATATGCACCGCCGTATTAACATCATCGGTCCTGTTGCAAGCATGCGCAAGAATGGTTTTGCAGTGGTCAACGCTGTTACCAAGGTTATTCCTCCTTCTGGTAATCCCGTGCTTTTGCGAGTTAACGAAGCTGCCTACAACCCGAACACTCGTGTTACCTTGCTCTCCGAATTTCAAATTCGAAACCATGGGTGTGTTCTCGACTCTGTCCCTACTAACCATCGCGTTCGCTTCGGTACCTCTCGCGATTGTTACGGTACTCAACGGTTTTGTCCTACGCCGGATGTTGAGATCCCTCTTTCTGCAATGGATGCTCTTATGACTTTCCCATTATTCGCGCCCACTGCTGAGGACCTGGACACGCTTCCTATCATCGATATTACGTCTAGCCGTCCTTGGAATCCCTCCGATTGCGAACCTCTTGTGCGCCACGCAGCTGTGCCTTTCCCCAGCGTTTCTTCGGTTATGATGGCTCCACTTACACGTACCATCAACAACACTAATGGTTTCGCGTTTCCCGAACTTACCTTCTCGGCTGCTTGTGTTGCATCGTCTACTCACGCAGAAGCACCGCCTCGTTTCCCCGTGTTCGTCGACATATGCGATGCCTATATGATTGCTACGGCCCGTGCCCCTGCCTCCACTTGGGATCATGTTGATGGTACTAACGTTCTCCCGATCTTATACCAACAATTCAGGGGGGTTTCAGCCGAGGATTTAGATTACTATATAAACCAAATTACACGCTACTCGCCTCCAGATGTCTCTGCCGCACCACGCGACGTTCCCCAGGAATTGCTCCTTGCTTCGGCGAACCGTCCTCCTCAAGACGACATTTCAGCCTACGACGATTTGTCCACTTCCCTACTACGCCGATCTCCCCAAGACGTCACTGACACACATAGTCAAGACGCCGCCGCCTTGGAACTCCGCAACACTGGTTTTCGCTTTCGAGCTAAACACCACTTAGACGACATCTCGGCTCTGGTCCCGTACTTAGGCCATGCACCTAAGCGCATCATCAAGGAAACCTTGCAATGCACTACGCAGTTGGCCAAAGCAGTGATTCGCTTCCCCATGGTACAACACGTCAAGTCGCGATTCAGCTACTTACGCCTCAAACGCATCCGCGAAGTAGTGGCTACCGATACTTTCTTCGCTAATTGCAAGAGTCATGATGGATTTACTATGGGACAGATGTTCTACGGTACTGTTTCCAAAGTACGAAATTTCATCGGAGTCAAGAAGCGCGAGGATATGAAGACGGTGTTTCAACGCTTCATCCAATACTACGGTGCACCTTGGGCTTTTCTTCGCGTTGATGGAGCTACTGAACAAGGTAGTCGCGAACTCCAGAATTTCCTTCTAGATCTACACATCGGATTGGAATTTACTGAGCCTCGCATGCAACAACAAAACCCCTCCGAACTGAACGGTGTGAAATGGGCTAAACAACATTTGGAAGTCCTATTTTCCAGGACAGGGGCGATACCTAGAGTTTGGACTTACGGCATCAGTTACCTTTGTGAGGTCCACAATGCTCTCAGCCAAGAAACTCTACGCTACGGCATTCCCCTCACTGTTAGATACGGAGAAACGGTTGATATCTCGCCTTTGCTGTGTTTCCAGTTCTACGAAAAGGTTTACTATGGTGATCCCACTTCTAAGTTTCCTGATCCTCGCGAGAAAACAGGCTATTGGTTGGGTCCTACAGAGTCGTGTGGTGATGCCCTCACCTATTCTGTGCTTACCGATGATACCCAACGTGTGGTAGTACGCAGTGTCGTTCGTCCTGTTTCTATTCCCAAAGAGAACAAGCGTTTGAACTTCTCTAAGGAACTTGATCCACTCGTCGAACACCCACCTCCGCCTGTGCCCCTTACCTTTTCTTCTGAGCCTATCCCCGTCAATCGCAACCTTCAAGCCTATCGGAAGCCTCCGAAGCCCATTGCCACTGCGCCTCCGCCCATACCACCAACTTCTGTCGCGGTCGAACGCCCACCTGCTCCTCCAGCTCCGTCCTTTCCTACTCCAGTTGCTTTAGAGAACACTGTCGAACCCGATGCTTCAATTTCCCCGCTCCCTACTCCTGTGGCTGCTCCTTCCCCACCTTCCGTTGAAGTACCACCACCTTTGGAAGCCGAGTCCCAGTCGTCGACCCCTCCTCCTCCGAGGCATGATGATGCTATCGAGCCTGTCGCTGACGAACTCCAACGTCTGGCAACGGAAGATGCCAACTTAGCTACGGCTATCCCTCAACTCCGTCGCTCCACCAGACCACGCAAGGCCGCTACTAAGTACCTCTATGCCACTCGGTATTCCCCTCGCGAACCACGCTCACTTGTTCCCACTTTGAGCCATTCCTCCAAGGCCCACATGTACTATGTGCAGTATACCGTCTCATGACAGTAGAGGAGTCCTAGGTAGTAAGGGCACTTATAGCTAGAAAAAGGCAGTACAATACAATACGTACTATTGATAGTCCTATAGGTTCGTACCTTAGGATAGAAGGACAGACTACTCCTTCCGAGAGTACCCACAAGGTCTAGAAGTCTTCCTCCAATGAGATATCAAGGAAGCTCTAGATTCGCACCAAACTTGGTGAGATACTTCTACGACTACGTCTGAAGATATCCGAAGTGAAAGTGCACGAATATCTTGGGAACTTCCCAAGATATGGGTCATCCAAAATACCATAGCAAGTAACATAGTTTTTTCATTCTACACACCCAAATACTTTTCTCTACATCATCTTTTCAGCATAGTGCATAATGAATTCATTCACCTTCACTCTCTGAAGTGATGGCTGCAAAAAGGCTTCCAAAGCCAATGGAAAAAACGTTTTTTCTCACCTTTTGTTTGTTCAACAGGAGCAAGAGTTTCATTCAACCTTATTGACAATTTTGACACCATTTCGTTGCTTCAACTTCTGATTCTCGGTGAACCTTTGGCCAACGCAATGAACCAACAGTTGAGCGAGTTTGAAGAGCGAAACCTTTCGGAAACAAGAGCAATCATGGTCAGACTGGGCAATGTGAATTTTGATCTGACTGAATTTCAAATCCTACAACAAAGAGCTTCAATTAACCAACAACCAAGCCTGAAAACCTGAAAGTGGTTCCTACTCTTCTCAGTGGTATCGGGAACAAGAGGCAAGCGCCCAAACAAGCAAAGACTGCAGGAATGGGACCAAAACTGGTCGCCACAAATTCCAACTGGCAAAAATGCCAAAGCAACAACAAAATAATTTTTGAGTTATCATTACTCACTATAAACTACTTCATTTTGCCTCAAAGCAGTTCGAATACGTTCCAAGTAACAAGTAGTATTAAAATAGCAAAAAGAAGCGTTCAAAAAGACCTTCATGCCATGGAGATAGAGCCTCAAGCAGGCAACCATCATGGTGAAACCGCCCAAAAAGGGTGCACAAACTGGTGTGCTTTTGCAAGGTGAAAACAATTTTTCACAGTGCAGTTGCAACGGTCATTTATATATGCCCTTGTGACGTTTTCAACGGTAAAGACATGCATCAGATGTCACACCAAGTACTAAAATTATAGCTAAGGAGAAATTTGTAACCTTCATCGACAAAGATTGAAAGATCTCGGACTAATTTTCCTCCACTCATTCTGCTAAACAGTGTGGAAAGAGCCAATCGTAGTGTTGCAATCTCAAAGTGTTACTGGCACCACCAGTACGAGACGCGCTACAACCATCACTGAAGTATCGTACCGTGCAGTTGTGCGTCACCAGAAGATGAGCAGCCCTTGGTACATACGCTAAGGTAGGTACTACTAGTACACAGTAGTACTAACGTTAAAACATAAAACGTACGTGGTGAGCCTGTAAACACGGGATCAGAACAACGAACCCTCACCGCAGCTTCAATACACATAGCAGCACCATCATCTAAGTGTTTGCCATGTTACATACGAAATCGTAAAACGACACGAAACGTCGTGTAACAAAACCCAAAATATTAATAAATTAACCAAACCACTTCTTCTTCGTGGTTCAAGCCTGACGGATTCATCAATGTCGTGTTTGGTTCTCCGGTGTGTCCATACAAGCCTTTCGGATTGTATGAGACCTAAGAGAATCCAAGTCACAACAAAAACGTGCTGCTGCTACTACTGTGTAACTAGCAAGTGGTACCTGTGTACCTACGTTAGTAACATTGGTGGTGGTGGAAACAGAACTACTCTACTCTACCGGTAGTACTGTACTACCTCGTACTAGTACGAATTAAGTAGCATCCTCTAAAACGTCAGCATGAAGAAAGAACTGCACACAGAAGTGCACCACAGAATCTCGATGAATAAGACTGCACTACTATCAGTACCTCTTACTAATGTCCTAATAGTATCAGTGCGAGGTCCAACTGGAATCCAAGCTGGCACTACGAGATTTCATTTTACTTAGCGAGATTCCCTTCTCGGCATCAAACCAATCACGTATCATCATAAACCATATTCAATCAAATTGTGCCAATACAACAAACACCTCGCTCGACGCAAAGAGTGAGAGTTTGGACTCAATGTTAGTAACTTCAATAACTCACAATTAGTACACGTCAATACGTTAGTACTAACCGGTCACCAACACACACACACACACACAAAAAAAAAAAAAAATCACAAGGATCAACCACGAGGAAAACGGTTACTATGGCGCCATCTGCCTAAGTAAATTCCCGCCAGTACTCTTCTAAGTTTCCCACTACTGGTATTACGGGGAAACCATGTATCAGTTTCACGTTGGGAACAATAACAGTCAATACGTCATTTTACCTCAGGCAGATTATTATGGTGTTTCGGGACGCTGAAACCCAGAATTTTCCGTTTGACTTCGGGTACCAGATTCTTTGTTCGAAGGGACGCCATCTTACAGAGTATCGATTCAACATGACAATACAGGTTTTGGGGGCGAACTTCAAAACACCCTGAAACAAAGCGTAGGATCAATACCAACGTTAGTATAATTCCTTATACGAAATGTTCGGTATCAGTACCAATCGCCGCTACCAAAGCAGTAGCAAAACCACGATCCTCTACCAATTCCCAATTATGACGAAATGCAGTAGTCACAAGACAACATAGCAAATTACTACAGTGCAATGCTAGAGATCTCTCAACGCAGTACTTAGTACAACGCACAATACGTAACCAACAAGACCGACTCCACCTTGCCAAGCGCAATTACGTGTAATCTACCTTCGTTCAGTAGTAACACAACAAGTCGTCGTCGAAGCGACAGGTCCAGTACGAACTACTACTATAAACCCCAACGGTAAGCCTACGCAATGTAGCAATCACAACCACAGCCTAGTGCACAATTCTCCCTAACGGATGGCAACGTATCGCAACCTACAGCAAGCAGTTGCAAGTACTACTCCTACTAGTCGTACTAGGATACGCAATGCCTACTAAAATAAGCAAACACAATAATTCTGTCCCTGCAACCACCTTGTAAACACGATTCAACGTAATCATCATAATATAACGAATAACATATCTCTAAGTAATGTTCAAACGATGGTCACCCACCACGTTTCACTGGCAATGACCACCCTTAACTACCGTGTGTTTCCAAACAACGAGTCAAAGTCCACCAAATATTATGGTTTCCATGGGGGCGAATCTCAGGAAAACACAGAAACAAAGCAAACCATAATACTTAGTGAAAGAAATAAAAACGAAAGTAAAAAGCAAACCAAAAGTCAACACGATGCAGTACATCATGGTGCAAGTGATACAATCAAGCCTATTCAAACAGGTCAAGCCTGGTTGTAATAGCAACATACTAACAATGTACAAACAAACTCCAACTACTACCAATCTTAGTATTACTAGAGTAATGCTGAGTGCCATCATACGAACCAAATAACGTTTGTACAAAACGACTCAAACGAGTTAATGCTACTACCAACGTGGTAGTACGGGATTTCGACTGAACCCATTAGTAGAAAAATCTACAGCGTAGCATTCTAACGAATCATTTGACTGCAGAAACAAACTAAGAAATGTATCCTGCGTACTACTAGTATTGTACTAACTTAAAACCACCCAAGTCAAATACGTTGTCCAAGGCGACCCAAAAGAGAATCTACTATTCATAGTATACAACTACAGTGTAAACAGACTATCACATGAACAATGGCCAAGGTTCATGATGTCGTCGTCTTCCAAACGAAATATAAGACGTACTAAGCCAAAGCAGCACAACAATACTACAACAACCGATTTACACTGATAGGTTGATCAGTTCTCAGACGGATTTCCTGAGACTAAGCCAACGAAAGGCTAACAATATATACTACTATGAAATAACAGCTAAAACGCCACACACAAGCAAGATGTTTTCCCCCTATCACAGCACAACAACTGGAGAATAGGTACTATGTGGGTCTAGGGTTCCCAAAGCAAGGGTAGAATTGCTTAAATAAACATCTAGTGCTTTTAGGATTACAAATCATGATCCGACACAAGTCTAATGAAAAAGACCTTTCAGGCAAAAGCCTAATAGCCTTTATCATGGGGGCGAATGCAGTATACCGTCTCATGACAGTAGAGGAGTCCTAGGTAGTAAGGGCACTTATAGCTAGAAAAAGGCAGTACAATACAATACGTACTATTGATAGTCCTATAGGTTCGTACCTTAGGATAGAAGGACAGACTACTCCTTCCGAGAGTACCCACAAGGTCTAGAAGTCTTCCTCCAATGAGATATCAAGGAAGCTCTAGATTCGCACCAAACTTGGTGAGATACTTCTACGACTACGTCTGAAGATATCCGAAGTGAAAGTGCACGAATATCTTGGGAACTTCCCAAGATATGGGTCATCCAAAATACCATAGCAAGTAACATAGTTTTTTCATTCTACACACCCAAATACTTTTCTCTACATCATCTTTTCAGCATAGTGCATATGTTTTGTACTGTGACTACTTTGACGATGCAATCACCAACCTTCGACTTGAGGGGCGTATTGGTCGACGAATCATGGGTATATTGAAGCATCGTGTTAGGGGGGATATCCTTTGGCTCAAGGCAGTGTGGACTACCGGCGAAGTACAATGGGTTCGGCATGACGACCTAATGCTGGATGATCCATTCATCATCTTTGACTACGCAAGGCAACATGACCTCATAGGTACGGATGATGCATTCGCGTGGTGTGCACCCTTCATGCGTACGTGTAGTGCCATACAGACTGCATACGCATTGAACGTCAAGAAGCAAGGTGAAACCAAACGAGCTCCAAGGTTTAAGTTTGGCATCCAGTTGCCCAACAACATCAAGCATGCACTACTACTCGACAAGCTAAACGGCAACAACCTCTGGGAAGAGTCTATTCAGAAGGAAATGGACCAAATCAACGAGTACGGGACTTTTCGAGCTCCCAAGCCAGGTGAGAGCCTTGACGACTACACTTTGATCCCCTATCACATAGTCTACGATGTGAAATTTGACTTGCGCCATAAAAGTCGGCTGGTAGCTAATGGGGCCTGTACTAACCCAACAAGTGAAGATGTTTATTCTGGGGTTGTGGCCATTGGATCAATCAGGTTAGCTTTTGTTGTTGCTGCGATCAATGGTCTGCTTGTCTGTGCGGGTGACGTCGGCAATGCTTTTTTGTACGCAGAGACGCGCGAAAAGTGCTACATCATTGCGGGACCCGAATTTGGCGATTTAGAAGGGACTCCCTTGATCATTCACAAGGGTCTGTATGGCCTACGTACATCCAGTGCGAGGTTTCATGAGCATTTGGCCAAAGTGTTCCGCGAAATGGACTTTGTACCTAGCCATTTTGACGCCGATCTGTGGATTCGACCCAAGGAAGACCACTACGAGATCATAACTACTTACGTTGACGACGTTCTCATCTTCTCACGTGATCCGATGACCATCATGAAGCATCTAGAAGACCTATTCGTTATGAAAGGAGTTGGAGTTCCCGAATATTACTTAGAAGGAAATGTCGAATCGCTATCAAGCGAATGGGAACGAGATGGCGTGTTGTTGGGTCTAAGTGCAGAGACGTATGTCAAACGCGCTTGCGAGAAAGTGGAACACATGTTTGGAATTACATTGAAGCGTTACTCGACCCCTATGGTGGAAGGTTCTCATCCTGAAACAGATGAATCTCCCCTGGTGGATAGCATTACAGCGAGTAAGTTTCGCAGTATGGTCGGCTCAGCGAACTGGATCGTCACCTTGGGCAGATTCGATATTCAGTATTCACTGATGTCCCTAGCACGATTTTCCATGGCCCCAAGGAAAGGCCACGTTACTGCGATGCAACGAGTGTTCGGCTACCTCAAACATTCCCCACCTTGTCGCCTCGTATTCGACAAGAACATACCGGACGTGTTCACTAAGTATTCTCAAGAGGAGTCGGAATCCCCTACTAACCGAAACAAATGGATTGACTTTTACCCCGATGCCAAGGAAGAACTACCACACAAGATGCCTCTCCCTAAAGGTGGTACGGCTTATATTACGGCTTATGTCGATGCAGATCATGCGCATGACATCGTGACTAGAAGATCCGTAACTGGGATCATCATTATGGTCAACAGCACGATTGTTCTGACCCATAGTAAGCGACAAAGGACAGTGGAATCCTCTACTTACGGATCAGAGATGGTGGCTGCACGTACTGCTGTGGACTTGATAGTGGAAGTTCGCACGTCCTTGCGGAATATGGGAGTTCCCGTCACAGGAGCTGCACTTTTGTTAGGAGACAACCAAGCAGTGGTGAAGAACACTACAGTTCCTTCAAGTATGCTCAAGAAAAAGCATTGTGCTATCAATTATCACCGCATTCGAGAAGCTATGGCCGCCGGTATTATCAACTTCGTCCATATTGTCTCAGAAGAAAATCTGGCCGATATACTCACCAAACCTCTTGGGAAAGGGGCGTTTGTCTACATCGTCAAGAAAACCTTACGCAGAGAACCACCAAGTTTGATCGCATCCCGACCTAAGTCGCACGAGTCCAAGCAAGATCTACAAACTAACACTTTGGTGCTCGAGACAATGTATGCCTACGTTATCATCCGAAACTGTGATGAACTCAATCTAGATGAATGAAGGGGCGTAATGGAGCCAAACGAGTCTTACCTTCTGTCTGTCATTCAACCGAAGATTGGAGTTATCCGGATCACTAGTATATACTTCTTCAGTTCTGCAGGATGGATTCATTGCCCTACAGTTGGAGAAGATTGTCACTTTCTGCTTTCAGAACCAGTTGCTAAGACTAATCTAAGTAGAATTACGTAGCAAACCTACGTGGCTTTGATAAAACGGACACATCTCAAATCCGGGTATCCAAGGCAGATTCCTTCATATTTCCATAGCATGATTTCCGACGGAAAAAGACACCTTGGCACCATTTCCTGGGGTCAATCTACAAGCCTCACAATGGCACCATCACAAAGGTTCAATTTTGTAGAAGATTAGATTTGTTGCAAACAACACTACCTGATCCATTCACAGCTACCGGTTGGCTAGTTACCAGGACAGAGGCACAGTTTTGGGTAAAGGAATCAACTGCCAGGAGATGGGGGAACAATCGGAATCTCACAAATGATGACTTATGGCCGCAGGCCTATGCACAGTTCTTCTTCTGAAGGAGCAAGGAACACTTTGTGATTGGAAACTTCACGTTCGACAATGAATAGAGTTCAGGCTTTTGTACTTACTGGCCACGCTGAAATATGGATCGACTGTAACTTGGGCAATGATTTCATAGGGTGGTGGCGTCGACTGTTAAATCTGAATGCGAAGAAATCATGAGGACATCATAAGGGATGCGACAAGATTTCGACCCGCTTCGGTGATTTCTAGACTTAACGACCGGGAATCATAGTTGACACCCTACCTGACACGTCGTCTACTACCTGACACCAATCGCCGCCATTGGTTGTCTCTTGTGTTAAGTCTTGAGGGCGTTGACATATCGCCATTACGAGAGGTTGGCACCACCACCGTGGAGTTTCCAACCCACCATACACAAGAGGCCGCAAACATCGTACGGACGTGCACAAAAGTACGCAATCGAGACGTTCAGGGATAATCGTTGCTCGCCGGGTTCGACAGCAAACGTATCTTGCCGATCACTACTTTTTGATCCACGCTCGCTGCTGAGGTCCACGTTTTAACTTCCGCCTGAGAGATCCTCGTTCGTTTCTTTGTTCATTAAAAGCGCAGTAGACCGTATAGAAACCAACCATCATGCCTCCCTTGACGATTGAAAAGCGATGTGTCCAGTTTCTGGACGATGATGAGGTCCAATTCGTTCCTCATCGATTGGAATACACACCGAGAGAACGATTCGACACTTGGGTGACATCCAAAGAGTTCAAGCTATCTCGTGAATGCACCAAACGACTTGCAGCCAAGATGGACGATCAATCAAATCCCAACAAGAAGTCCAAGAGCGTGCGACAAGAAACAAGGGGGCTTGAGAATCAGACCAAGGACGGTCACGCTAAGAAACGGGGAGCAGTCGCGGAGGGGTTGGCTGCTGTGATCACAGAACAAGCTCGCCAGCGGTTGGAAGGCTGCCAGGACATTGAAGCTATTCGAACTCAGTACATCAAGGTCTCCCTGCGCTATATGGAGGCAGCTGCCTCCAGGGGAGAGGAAGACTTTGTCGCTCGGAAGCAGCAAGAGCGGGGTCGGGATTGGAAGTTCTATGCAGCATCGCTGTCCAAGCCAAGAGTAGGGGCTCTTCGTCGGTTGTCCAATCTATTCGTTGGAAGCCGCTCGGATAAGCTCTTGTGCGAGAGCGTCAAGGAGAGCGTCAAGACATTGGATGATGAGAGTTCTACGTTAAGCGCTACCAGCTCTGTCTCCCTGGAAAGAACTACTCTTGACCAGTGAATCTACTCTTCTGCAGCACACTCCTTCACATATGTTACATCTAGCCAGCCACGTCGACTGTAATACTCACAGTCTGTAGGGTCGATGAACTATCAACCCAATATACCCAACTACGCAATCAACTATTGTGGATTCTCGGCAGCACACATCACATGTTTCATTGTCATTCTGGGGTAACGATTGCCCCAAATCATCATCATCATATTGTCATTAAGCCGGTGTTTTGTATACTTTCAGTTACTACTGCTTTACTCTCTATCTAGTTCTAAACATGCTCTTTCTAGGTGCGATTTCATGGTGGTGGACATCGCCAATGTCCGGCATCAAGGTGGCTTCCCACTTCGAAAATCCCGCTTCGCATCGGGTAGAACCCGCCAATCAAAGAGATTCCTTTTCGGGACCCGGGTCTTAAAAATGGGACCTTCCGGCTTTCGCGCAATTCTTATGTTGGCCATGATGGTTTCATTTTTTCCAAACTATGAGCTACAGTGAGAATATTAGGTATTACTCCATCAGGATCATCTTCCTTGTTGCAACAGATGAAAGATGAAACCTACTGCTTGATCGGTTGCAATGAACTATCCGTTGGAAAAGACTATTCTTTGTAGATTCTCCTTTTGGAAAGTCCTGTCGCCTGATTGCCCGGTGACCAACACACGGTCGTAGGAGTCAAGCACGACTCAGGTAGATCCTGCCAAGACTAGAGCGTGGAGTGGAACACTCTGGGAAATTCTGCCAGGCGGCAGCACAACATGCACCACAACGGAACTGGCTCTGCCAATCTTGGTTCAAACGACAGCATGAACACAACAACGAAGGCCACTGAGGAGGACGCCTTTAGCACTTTCATTCGAAGAGCATCAACCGCCATGAGTGCACCTGCTAGTGAATCGTCGGGAGGGCAAGGTGGTGATAAGAATGATATCTTTGGAAGCTTATCCTCTCTATTTTCCAGCGGCTCGAATACCGCCGAGGAGTCCAGCCCCAAAATCAATGTCGCTCAAGATTTCCAGCGATTCATTCAAGAGTCCACGACAAAGGATCTCGTACTAGTCATCCTGGTGCTTATCGGAGGTTATGCCGTCATCAAATCTGTTCTCAATGCTGTCTTTTCCTTTGGAATTGTCCTCTTCCCCATCTTGTACGTATATTGTCTTCAAACGTGTCCTGAAGAAGGGTCATTTGATGCGAGAAAAGAATTCAAACGTGTCCTTCGTGGGCATCACCTTCCAGAGGATCACCCAGACAAGCCAAAAGGATATTTTGAACGAATGATGGCCAAAGCCAATGCAGCAATCACCGTAGAGTCTGCCACTCTTGCCGGATGTGCACAAACAACCAACAAATACTGGGGTATCTTTGTGATTGTCAATTTGAAAGTGCCAACAGAGCACATCCAACTATATTGGATTGGTATTGCTGGAAATTGGTACTACATCACGACCAGGCCATTCGAAATGGATTCCAAGAAGAAGAACTAGATTGGGCCCTGTTCCATTTTTCAATTGGAACGTGTTAGTCTTTTTTGTAGCTTTCTTGATGATCTTACATATTTTACCTTACGGCATATCTAGTTGACCTTTCAATGAGTCGTTACTCCAATAATGGTTCATATACCGGTAGTTGGGACCTGTTGTCGTCAATCGTCTAGAAACTATGAACAAGCAGCCAATAGTAAGCAAATTGACTGGAGAGCTGCCCTCTCCCTGCTGCCTGTGCTTTATTGCGTAGTACTGTGAGTACTATAAACTATTCCTCTATAGCTCGTCTTCTTGCAGAAGTATTGTTGACAATGCAGGGATGGAGCTCAGAAAAGGGGGATGATTAACTTGATCGGTTCCCCTTCTCGGATGTAATGGTGATCAACTACTGCAGCAGGAGTGAAGCAGAGTTTCCCCGTATGTCGCAATCCTGTGATAGTTTTTGGAATATATAGGGTGCGGTGTTTATTGGTAACGTTGGAAGAGGAGAAGCGACTTATTAGTACCAACTTTGGTACCTCGGTTGTTGTTCGTTGTTCTCATCCTCCTCACACCGAGGTAGCAAGATCGAAGCCGACAGAAAACACCCACCCTCTTCCATGGCAGCATCCATATTGTAGCTACTCTCCACTTGCATCAACACTCCAGTTCATCATCAAACTAGCAATGTAAAAATCTCTATATCAATCTCTAGACTAACAATGAATGCCGACGTAGCTCTTTGCGGATTCCTTTGGTATGTCGTTCCGCCTCCTTTACATCTCCTTGGGCACGCTCCAAGGCTCGTAGTCTGCTGGGCAAAGACGCCATTTCATACATTTTCGCCACAGCTTCATCGTCAAATTGCCCATCTTGTCTTTGGTAAAATTGTTCCTCAAAAACACTTCTCCAGGCTATGTACTGCTCCATGTCCACAGAGTCTTTGTCAATGTGTGACTCTAATCCTCGTGTGCATAGTTTCTTTTCGGAAGCAAGGAGTTTATCAGCTCCTGTGGAAGCCAGTTCTGTAACAAAGATGGCTTTTTCTCTGATAACATTGTACTCTTCTGCTTGGAACCAGAGTTTCTCTGGTTGATCTGTGAGTTCTCCGACAGGTCGGACCTCCTTCACTTGGACCTCTCCTTCAAACGAGATGGAAGTTCGGCGTCGCACTGGCTTTCGATGACCAGGAAGCATGACGGTTGTTTCTCCTCTGTATCCTATCGATGATCGCCTGGGGATGCCTTGTTGCTTCATACTGGATCGTCGACCTTGGCGTTCGGGTCGGTAAACAGGCATTCCCGACTCTCCGTGTCCCTGGGCAACGTCAGGAGCTCCATCTCCGTACCCATAGATGGAGGTATTTATATCGGGAGCAGCATCTCCATATCCATACTTGTCACTATCGGGAGCTCCAGGTCCATAGCCATAGTCTTCCGCCATGTTGCTGGGTTGGTTGGGTCACAAATTTTGGGTGGTTCCGTCAATTCTGTGCGCGCAGAAACTTTCGAGGATTTCGTACAGTGCGGTACAAAGTGCGGAGTGGTGGTGGCAATAATCCCAAGGTGAAGTGACTTCTTCCTCTTCTCGTGTCAAGCCTCGATATTCCCTTGGGCGAAACCTTCACGGGATTGCACGTGAGTCATATTTTGGGGAAAATAATGTTGACAGTGTAAGCAGTCAGTCAGTTCAGTGCACCAAAAAGGCGCTGACAGCTAGCTAGCCACTGTACTGTACCAGGTACGGTAGCTAGCTAGAGAAACTACAAGATACTAGAGAGTGAGGTACGCATCAGAGAGATAGTGTTGTTGATACCACCAAGAATAATAAAATAAAGCAATTCTAAAGAGTAAATTAAGCATAGGTGCATACCGTGCCCGACGCATGAAGGAGGAGTTCGATTACTGAGCCTCAACATCAAGCTTAGACCAGTTCTTCTTCATACCACAAGCTTCCAAGCATTGCGTGTCCTCCGATGTTCGGAAATAATCCGCATACAAGGTGCACAATCCCTTGCGAGCAATAGCCTGACACCACCCCAAAACTGGTGGTCGAGGCTTCGTGATCGTGACATCATAGTACAGGGATTTGACGGTTTGGGGTCCAACAGCATCAGTCTTGTGATTCTTCGTCAGCAAGGCATCTCGTGAACGGGCAGCTTTGATGGTAGCATCCTTTCGGAACAACGCGGCAGGGTAAATTGTGTAGTCGAACAAAGCCTTTTCGATGTCTTCTTGTCCCTTGAGTTGCTTTCTTTCCCTAACCAACTCTCGTTCTTGCTCCCGCTCCTTCTCTCGAGAATATCCTGGACGACGTCCCTTGATGTGCTTCTTTCCTAGGGCTGTGTTTGGTGTGAAGTTGATAAGGAACGACTCCACGTCTCCAAGTGGGATAACAGCCTGAGCCTGTTCAGGGCAGCTATTTGTAGCGGATTGTGCATTGTGGACACACACTTCACGCTTCACAATCTCACGTCTCTGCCGCTCAGTCACCATCCAGAAAAAGTTGCTTCCACCCTGAACAACCGGTTGCGTCACTTCGTTGGCGTAGACTTCGGGAGAGGTTGGCATTTGTAGCTCAGTCATATAAATCCACCATTGTCCACAATCTTCTCCAATGGACTTTAGTCGCCTGGAAACATCAGTCTCTACAGAGTCCTGGTAACAGAGTCCATTGACGCCACCACTTCCACTCAACGAATGTTCAATCCAGGTAGTTTCAAAGGAGTCCTTGCAAATTTCCCAAGCCGCAGGGTGGAAGAAATCGCCATGCATGCGCCATTTGGCAACCTTGGCATTTTCCTCACTGACATAAGAGACACGAACAAAAGAAGGGACCAAAAAGGGCGAGGAAGGAGAGTTGGAGAGAGAGACAGAAGACCCATCGGCTGCTGATTCCACCTTGGGCTTGCCTTGATTG